>JPFL01000021.1:135395-155919 GCA_000733385.1 Paramecium biaurelia | reverse complement strand
TAAGAAAAAACAGGATTATTTTAATTATTAGGAGAAATCCTTTGTAATTGTTGGATATAATTTGAATATCATTATTACAAATTACAATAGTAGAACTAAGACTAAACTTAATTTAAATATCTATAAGATATATTAACATTATTATTGAAAGATTCATAACAAATATATGATTCAATCCAATAAGTAGTAAAATAATTATTAAAAATAAATGATTCAAGCACTTTGCTTTTTACTGATATTGAAAAAATTATAGACGAATTATTACCAATTCATTTTTCTCTCCAAATTATTTTTTATATGATGTGCTTCTATTGCTTAATTAATTTTGATCAATATTATAAAATAAGGTTGGCCTAAAACTATAAAGATGAAAAGTTTAAATTACTTAATTCATATCTTTAGTGTAAAAGGAACTTAAATATGCAAATGGATGGAGAGTTAATTAATAAATTAGAATAGTATTAAAAAAGACAATCTAGTATACAAGAGGAATTGCAAAAATTTTAATATTCATCATTTAATGGATTGATGGTGTACATCATTGAAGAAAACTTTCATAATCTTAATAAAAGATAACATATTGTTAATTTGAAATTATATAATCAGCAAAACGCAAAATTGTTAAATTTGCTAAGCAATATACGTGAGGAGAAAAAACGCAAAGTAGCAAAACTGTTGAGCAACCTAATGTAGGAGAATAGTTAAATTATTTAGGTTGTTTTAAAATTAGTAGAAAAAAAGTAACATTATCATTCTGAAGAATTAGAAATTATTCTTAGAATTGTGATAGAAAATCAAAATCCAACTTTTGTTAACCTTTAATTGGTTAATTCTGCCTTAAAGTAGGGCAAAACTGAAGAAGAGATAAAGGATATAATAAAAGTATCGGAATTTATCGAAAATTTGCCATTTCAATAATAAATTAATATGTTAACTCATTTTTCAAATAATCAATTGAAATTGATTCCTAATTTAGATTTAATTGCTACGACTTTAATTAACACGTATTTATAGAATTAACCTTAATGTTAGATTGAAGTTCTGTAAATTTTAAGAAGATTTTTTTAATTAAATTAAGGGCTATCATAGTTTAATTCATTGACAAAATTATTTTCTCAACTTTTACATTACTTATAGAATGATCAAATACATCAATTAATATATGAAAATAGACCAAATTAAATTTCTGAAAATACTTATATTAATACCATAATCATATTATATAATATTTTCAGTAAATTATAATCAGAAAGTGAATAGTAAGAATTCAAGATGAGGATAGAAAACTACTTACAATTCCCATAAATCTATTGTTTTAATAATTTTCTTGAATTATTTTTGGGTAGTTTAAGTTTGGAATAGATAACAAATGTTTTCAAATTGGTATATTATTGGTAAACTAACTAAAGATAATAATTACAATTTAATGCTGAGTTGCTCTAAAGGTAAGATGCTAATTTGTATAGAAAAGTATTTTCTACAATTAACTACTTTAACATAAGCCAATTAGATGCTACAAAATTAGAATAAAAACTAAGAAGCGATGTATATCCAAGATGTCTAAATATTTCATTAGAAGAATTTAATATTTCATTGACTCTATTAAGTGAAGAGTAACAAAAGGATTTAGTGAAATAATGGATTAACGATGTTAAGGATTCTAAAAATTTTAAGGAGTTAATACCATTCTTTTTTAATATTATAAAACGAGGAGAATCATCAAAAACATTCTTATCAATTATTAATAAGCAAATCAAAAGTTAAAAAGATTTATAAAATAAATATAGTTATTTCAATTAAAAGTCTATGTTTTAAATATTCTATAATAATGCTAATGATGAATTAAAAGTAATGCTTCTAAAACTTATGAGTAAATAATATCCAATTCCATTATTATATAGAACTCCTTATAATGCAAAAACTGGAGAATTAGAAAAATTAACATTTAATATCAATACATTTTATGTTTTCTAAGACAACTTTCCAATAATAAATCTAAGTTTAGATGAAAACCAAAAAAGGATGGGTAAAACAGAATTAATCAATAAAATCTTTTATTAATAAGATAAATTCGAAATCTCAGACAGCAATTAATTGAATAATTAAACAATTGATATTGTGTATGATTTTGAATTTAATGGATCAAGAAACCTGTCAGTAGCTGATGCTCATAATTTTATTCCATTTGAAATTTTAGATGATATTTTACCAATGTTTAAATTGTGGATTATTTAATTAGATACTGAAAAAGAAATTGAAATTACGATATAAAACTTATAAAAATTTAAATCTTTTTAAACTTAGCAAAAAATAGTTTGCTTTTTGATTAGAAATTAATGTTAAGATTTGGAAGAAAATAGGATTAAATTATTAAAGTAATTTAAAATTTAATATAAAAATATAAAAGATTTATCTGATAAAGATTTAAGTAAAGAAATGAGAGACGATGAAATTGAATAAGTATCTAAGTTTTTGTATGATATCATTAATCAAAATAGAAAAAAGTTCACTTTAAATCAAGAACAATATTTTACTCTTATTTGTTAAATGATGAGTCAAGATTTATAATAAACTAATGAAATTAAATTATCTTAAAAATTATTTTAAGATATTGCAAAAGAATTAGATGATTAAATGAAGCACGAACTAGGTTTCTACAATAAGAATGCTTTTCCCTTAAGAAGTATTGATTGGTAAATTAAATAAGAAAAGGATTCTTATATTAGAATTGAATAGAGCAAGGATGACCCAAGAAAGCATGAAAAATTAGAGATCATTAATCGTAGTATAAAACATTTAGAATCTTAAATAAAATCATAAAAACCAACTAAAATAATCTCAAAATTTTGTTGTTTATTGTAAAAACCTAATTACTATATATTATATCTTCATTTTGTGGATAAAATTAGAAAATTTAATGAAAAAAATACTTTTGAATTGCAGGAAAATAATTAAAAGTTAAATGAATAAATATAACAATTAAAAAAAGAAAGGGAGGCACTTAAACCCAAAGAAAAAGATAAAGAAATAACAATTGAATAAATGTAATTAAGAGATAAAAAGTAAAGATTAATTGATTAAAAAATTCAAGAATTAAAAAAGAATTCTGAAATAATATCAAAGAGAAATATTGGAATTGAATTATTTTGGAGAGAAATCATATCCTAAAGGGAATAATGTAATAATTCATAAATTGATATTGATCCTGCAAAAATTGTTAAAGAAATGATTTCTAAAGGAGAACCATATGAATTTTTGGATGGTGATTTATTAAGAATAGACTAATCATTTTTGATGAAGCTTATTTCAAATTTTAGGGAATAAGGATAAGAAAAGATTTTAGTATTAAGTGTTTTAGGACCACAAAGTTCTGGTAAATCAACAATTTTAAATAAAATATTTGGATGCCATTTTTGGACTAGTGTTGGCAGATGTACTAAGGGAATCTATTTATAACTATTGAAAATACATAATAAAGCATTCTTTAATAATTAATTTGATTACATTATTATATTAGATACTGAAGGTCTTTAGAGTCCAAATTAAGATGACTCAGAATTTGATAAAAAAATAGCACTCTTTGTTATGTCCATCAGTGATATTGTTCTCGTGAATGTTAAAGGTGATATAACATAAGAATTTAAATCATTAGTTGAAATGTGTATTTATACATTAGGATAAATGAAAAGTTTTACAAGTTCAAAATAAATTACTTGGTGTTTTAATTAAAATAACGATGTCAATAATTATGTACCATTTTTAGCTTAATTACAATCTATTGCCACTAGTTTAAGTACAGAATTCAGTAATCAAAAAGAGGAAGATGAAGCTATAGATTATACCGAAATTCTTGGAATTAATAAGGAAAATATAAAAATTTTAGGATTTGCATCAACTGAAAAATTGTGGAAATAAAATGAAAGTTATGGAATTTATGCCGATTGGCGATAATTATAAATTAATGGAACATTCTCTGAAGAAGCTTATGAATATGGAATTAGAGTAATTAGATCATTTGTTGATAAATTTGGAAATGGTGATGAGTTATAAAGGAAATAAATGGAAAATTTAAAATATTTTATAGAAAAAATTCAATAAACTTGGTAAAGTATATCAAGTCTACCTGATTTACTTGAATTTTCTCAATTAATATAGCATTAACAAAATCAATTTATGAGGTAATAATTTGATGAAATCATGAAGACATATGTGTTTCCGAAATAAAATGATTTTATCTAAAATATTCAAGTTTGTATTTAATAGAATAATTAAAAGTTATCTCTTGAAGCGTTAAATACTATAGAAAGATAGCAATTAACAAAGATGAAAGGTTAATTTGATTAAATAAAGAATGGATTTATAGATAAATTAACAATCATCAAAAATGAAAAAAAAATTTCAAAAAAAGTATTCTCAAAATATGTAGATATGGTCAAAGATAGAATAAATAGTGAAATAACAGCATTTAATTTGGCAATATATTCTGAAATTAAAACTTAAGAAACAAATTTATAAAAAAAGAAGGGATTTATCTAAATTGATTAATTTATCTAAGTTTTAATAAGAAATGAAGTAGAATTACAATAATATAAGAAGGATGAAAAGAAGATAAAAGGAAAGTTTAATGAAATCTGGGGTAATATCTTAAATCAACATATTTAATAATAAGAAGACATGTTTAAAGATTTTTGTGATAAATTACTATAAGTTATTTAATAAGAATTTTCAAAATATATATTGAAAACAAATAATGAACCTAACTATAAATAAGAGTATCATAAAAAGTTAATTAAAAAAGCTCCCTAATAACAAGACTTTTTAGCATCACTCATAATTTTTAGTCGAGAATTATAGACCTAGCAATTTATGGTTGTTGAAAAATCTAATAAAACCTATCAATTTTATGAAAATTTTAGCTAAAGTATTGCAAAAAAATTAGAAAAACTGAATGATAAATACATTTTGTAAATACATAAATTCTACTCTTATAAAATTGAATTAAGATGGATAACAAAAAATGCTATCGATGCTTATATAATAACAGATTTGAATTCTGATCTTAAATAGTATTACGGTGATAATAAGAAAAATGCCAAATAGAGTATTAACTACTTTTTATCCTAATTCACTATTTTCGGTTATGAAATAGATAAGTATACTGATGAAATTCATTCTAATTTATCAGCTTATTGGTATACCACAAATATATCATAATAACTTATTCAATGCTTCAAACCTAATTAAAGACAATATTACAATGACACATAATATTCTATATCAATTAGTTTCATAAACTAACATTGTAAAGGCTTAGCAAAACATATTTAGAAACATGAATTAATAATTTCTTTATCTGACAATATAGAAAATTTAATTAAACCTTTTAATTAAGGTGATAATTTTTTAGTGGAAAAACAATAATAAATAATTGTAAATAAATATTGGACATCTTAAACTATTTTTAACTATATCTAAAATTAAAAGGATAACTATCATCAATAGAATCAATTTAAGAGTGATATTGTAAAAGTTGTTTAATAACTAATGTATGAAAATAATAATGAAGGTTGGAATAAAATGTATGGAGAGATTCATTAAATGATACTTGATGAAATTATTGATATAAATAAAAATGCAATTGTTTAAGAAAATGAGAATGTCAAGGTTAATTAATATAGTTTTAGTTTAATTAAAAGAATCATGTAAAAGATTGAAGTTAAGATTAAAGAATTTAATATGTAATTCTCAGATTTTGGTGTTATTTTAACTGACTTAGGAGAGAGATGTCTATTTTATTATGCAATCTTCACTATTTGGAGAATATTATGTTTTGGATAATATTAATCAACAGAAAGTAATATAAAAGAATTGAAAGATTAAACTGAAGAATAATATATTAAATTTAAGGCTGATATTCAATAAAATAAGAAAGAATAAAGTAAAATCAGAGGACAAACATAAGCATAAGATATTATAAATTTAGCAACTTAAAGGTTTTATAAGAATTACTGTCTAGAAGCTGCCTAGATTACAGCTGATTGTAGTAAAGAATCTAGTTTTGATTTAATGAAGAAACTTGACAAAGATATACTTGAAAGATAAGATAAATATATTACAGATGATTAAATTATATCATATATCAGAAATCAAACTGCTTATATAGAATAATTTGTTAAAAACAAAATTACTAACATTAAATCAGAAATTTAAACTAAATTAACAGATAAATTAAGAAAGGATTTGAAGTCTCATCTTTAAAAAGTAAGTGCCAATACAAAAAATTTAGATAAATTTGTTTTCGATAGTATTAAAGCATAAGACTACTTTAAATAGTTATAAAATCCTAATGAGGCTCCAGAATTATTATTTAAAATAGTTTTAAGTTGTCTTTAAGGATAAGTTTAATAGAATTTATTAGATCAAATAAAGGAAGATAAAAGAGATGCATTCTCAACTCTAGATTTTCATGTATTTGATTATCCCTTATGTATGGCAATTTAAAAATCAGATGAAGAAATATAAATATTGTTAGATTTTATCTAAGCTTTTTAAAAGAAAATAAATGATGCAATATAAAATTTAGACACTATGTAAATTGAATTTGAAAAACTTAATGTTCAAGCTGATTTAGATGCAATACAACTTAAATAAATTGGATGTTTAGAATTCTGTCCTATATGTAAAAGAAAATGTGATTAAGATATTGATGATAGTACTCATAAACATTAATGTAAAAATGGTCATTAATTAAGAGGTATTTATTATTTATCAATTAGGCATGAGTGGAGTCTTAATTGGTTGTCATCCATCATTATATACTTGTGAAGAAATATAAGATGATTTCTAAATTAAAGAATTAGAAACATAAAATATAAAGAAATGGAAAGAAATCAAATAAATATATAATACATGGTAATTTTCTTGTCTCGCAAAAGATGAGTTAACGTAATTGAAAGAGAAATTTATGACAATTTGGAATAATAATATAGGATAGATGATTTGTAAAAAATTATCAGAAGAATTTAAAAAAGATATATTTTATGTTCCAAAGTAAGAAGTTGAGTTAGGAGAAAATAAGGGTAATCAAAAGACTACTCATTATATATTGATGTTAGATGACTCTGGCTCAATGTCAGGAAGACCTTTTGAATCTGCTAAATAAGGTTTGGTGGCTGTTCTTTATGAGATTCAAAAGAATCCTAATTCAAGGGTTACCATTATTATTTTCAATAGCTCAGCTAGATGTGTAGTTGATTATCAAGTTCCTAATGCTCAAACTTAAGAATCTTAGATATAATTTAAAAGTGGAGGAACCAATTTTAATGCTGCCTTTTTGCTTGCTTATGAGAAAATTTCTTAAAATCCAGATTTTAATAAATTTGATTTGTAAACATATCAATTTATAATTAGCCATTCTATATTCTTTTACACTGATGGAGGTGATTCTTATCCTAAATCAGCCTTGGACAAATTTAAGCAACTTCAACCAGAAAAAAAATAAAAAATAGAGATAGTAGCATGTTCTGAGGAATAATCTCCAGGAACATTAATCAAGGTTGTAGAATTTTTTAAATAAAACTTTGGTTCTTCTAAATTGCAATGCTCAATGTAGCCTTAATAGATTGCTTAAGTTTGGATAGAAGAAGTCAGCAAATTAACACATTAAATAAAAAAATGTTGATTAATTGTTATCAAATAGTAATTATTAAAAATATTATTTTTTAAAATTCATTATACGCTGTCGTTTTTATTTACTTTAGGTATTAGTTAACTCTATCAATTTATTCTAAAAAATTGTTTTAAATTCTTGAAAAATTACATTAAGAGTAGGTGCTATTTGTAAAATAACAAAAATTTATAAAAATTATAGAGAAACATAAATGTTAAATTGAGAAAGAAAATCTAATTACTTCATATCAAAAGTTGTTTATTCTATTCTAAATAAAAAAGTAGCTAAAATTGATACCATTTTTTCTTTACTTTTACTTTAATTCATTATTTGTAATTTAATTTATTCTTTCAGATATACTTTAATTTAAATGGTTAAGTCGATTTCTTTTGATTTTATTAATTGAGATTAGGTTATTACTCTTCATTTGAGAACCAAAACAATTACATAAATGTGAATTAATCTTATATTCCAAGCATATTTAAGCTGTTAGCAGTTCTATCTACCCAAAAAAGTTTTTTTCTTGTTTCAACATTGTTTTATTTTTCCCATAAAGATGCAGGTATGAAAAATTTTCAATTAGTAAATTCATATTATCCACCCAATTAAATCTACTTCAACTTAGAGTCCTTAACCTAACATCGTAAGTACTATTATTTGCAACTTGTTTTAAAACAAAAGTTACATTTCTTTTAGTATTATTGAACCCTCATATTTTTTGTATTCATCATTTAATTTCTAGCATTTAGACATTTTTTATAAACTTCTTTGCTATTTCCCTAATTGATATATTATTTACAAACCTATATATAATATTGCTAGAATTGAATCTAATAAAGTCAGAATCACTTTCGTATTGACATTAAATTTATAAAAGTTTACTGTTGTAACCTAAAATGATTTAAAAAATGCATTTCCAAATTTATATCACATATAAGATACATTTATAATACTAATTCTGTAATTGTATAAAAATATTGTATTATAATTGAGACTTTTTATATAAATTTTTTGGATGTGACTATATTCTATAAAATATAACAACTTAAGTTAAAGGATTTGCAAATGGTTGAGAATATAATAATATTAGATGAATGAAGAAGAAATAAAAATTTTAATAAGCAGAATTTTTTCTATTAGGAAAATAGTATGTTCTTAAGGATGGAACACAATTTAGAGGATAGTAATATTTTTAATAAAAATAAAAGATTAGAATGGGATTGTATGATATTTATATTTAACCTCTAGGGATATAACGATGAGATTAGTGTTGAGTAATACTTTCATGTCACTAGTGGTAGTTTGCAATCTTGCATATTTCTCATATTTAAAAGAGAATGATGATAACCATATTGCAGTAGCTTAATTAATTACCAACATACCTACAACAGATCCTGATAAATATTCGAGCTACTTGAGTCTCTCGATTGCTGCTTTTTGCTTGATGCTGGTAGGGTTTTTGATTGGAATGGTTCAACCATTTTTAAAATAGGCAGCCCTTACTTATGTTTAGGCTTTATTAATATTAACAGGATATGTCTGTTTGTTTTCAGGAATGTTTATTCTAGACTCATTCTCTTATGGATTTAAAGATGGTGAAAATTACAATTATTAAGTGGCTTAATTTTTTGGAATAGGAGGGGTTTTTATTTAAGGGATGGTAAATTCATGGAGGCAAAGATCTGTCGGTTGAATAATAATCATATAAATAATACAATTATATTACCATTTGATTAATTAAAGAAATGAATTCTCTTGATCGACTAAAATAGTCATTCTAGAAAACAACGAGTTCATTAGCAAATTTCCATAAGACAGCTACCAATCTTGAAAGATAGGCATATTTTTAAGGACAATACGATATTTTAGCACAAATAATATCATTTCCATCAATGGATGGACTGATTGACTGGGTAAGAAAAAAAAGTGATGAAGTATTACAAATATTAGAAAAAAACAGTGTGAGATATTAAATATCAAAGCACCCTTTATTAACATCTGAACCTGCTGCACTTAAGATGAAGACTACTTTTTTAGAAGAGCCTTAACCTTAATATATTTAATAACAACCATAAATGCAAATGAATGAAAATACATTTGAAGAAGAGAATTGCAATGGTTCTTAAACATAAAATAATAATCAATATGATTATAAGAAAAGAAGAAAGGATTAATAATAGAGAAACTTTTGAAATATGTTTTAATAAACTTGAATGTGTAATTGAATATAAAGAATAATCTGATGAATGGATAATCATTTTTAATTTCTAGAAGCACTTTCTGGTTCATCACTACCTTCACTTTCGCTACCATCTTCTTCATCTTCTCCAGCATGAAAATCATCATCATCATCATCTGAATCCATATTATTTGGATCTATGTTGGTCTTCTAAATTATATATATAATTTATATACATTCTTCTTCTTTTATCTACTATCATCATCATCTTCTTCATCATCACTATCATCTAAAGGAATATGAGGAACTTCATCTTGCAGTTTTCTCACAGCAATTTTCTTTTATTAGAAATATTGAGTCAAATTATCAAGTTCATCCCTTTCTATTCCTGAAAATAGTTGATTCTAATTTTTGTATATTATTTTCACATCAAAAAATTTATTTAAATTAGTTGAGCCAATCTAAGATATAAAATAGTAATTACCCTTTAGAAAACTACTTCTTTAATTTCCTCATGTTTTATATGCAATACAGGCTTTTATAAATATATTAATGATTTTTCTAATGGAAATAGAAATCCTGAATGTGGACCAACTGAACATCTCAAACAAAATAGTCCATTCTTACTCTTGAAATTCTTAGGAGATACAACTTTGATTCCTGTTATTTCAGCCAAGACTTCACATACAATATCATAGAGTGGCCCAGAATATTCCTCTTTAATTCCCTTCCAACCAATTTCATCTAATTTTTGTCTACTGTATTTTAGTTTGATTTCATTTTCAAAATCCTTTTTAAATTACATAACCAAGAAATTATAAGTTGTTTGACCTTATTTGAATGGATGTTCTAAACCAATCACAAAGGATAGATTAATTTCATCAGGCATAGGCAACAAAAAGAATCTTGAGATTCCCTTATAATCAGTTGTAAATTAATATGTATTTCCATGAAATCTGATATCCTTTTTAAAGAAGTCCATTGTATATTTACCTCTAATAAATATATTAAATGAATTTATTACCTTGGTACAATTAAAGGTACATCATGTATGGTCAGAATTGAATCAGCACTACTCTAACCAATTTTGGCTTTAGTTAATATTTCATTTTGTAATTTTTATTAGAATGTTGGTTCAGCATCTTCATCTGCTCCATCATCCTCCTCTTCCATACTATTTTAATTGTCATCATTTTCTGGTTTCTTCTTCTCCTTTTCTTGTTTCAATTTCTACTTTATTTCAACTATCTTACCTACTCTTGAGGTGGAATGTAAAATCTTACTTCGCATAACATGTCATCGCTTATATATTATGATTATTTACATACTTGTCACCATAATCATCTGTACTCAATTAAAGTACGATATCATTTTTCTAAGTGTTTGAATTCACAACTTTCTTTAGTGGCAATTTGATTATGTTGCTCTGATTATATTTCATGCATAAATTTTTATCATCAATGGAAACCACACCCCAATTAGTGCCCTTGGTGCATTGATCTGACATAATTTAAATTATAATATTTATTAATTGGCGCATAAAAATATCAATACAATAAATAGTTCCGATCTTTTTTTTATTTGAAGTTTTATTTTCCATCTTTTTTAAATGAGATTCGATTCATTTTCCTTTAAAAACTAAGATATCTATTTCAATTCTTTTAAATATTAAATTATCGATACCTAAAACATTCAATTATTAGAACACTCAAATCTCCTCATTATTAATAAAACAAATACATAACAAATTATAATTAAATATTAAACAAAATTTATTCAAAATTCCTATCAAATATACATTATTACACCTATTAAATTATTCTTGGTGTTTAAATAATCAGACTAATTTGGAGATAAATCAACTATTTTTACAATAAACATAGAGAGTTCATGAATAACATCTAAATCCTTAAATTACTCTTATTAGTTTTACGTAATTATCCTAGGTCTGTTTGATTTATGAATACAACAAACATTTAGAAAAATTTCAAACTAAACTCTTTGGAGAATTATTAATTTCAAACAAAATTTTAATTGTATTTTAGATACCAATACATTTAATCTTTATATTATATAATTTCTAAAGGATATATATAACAATTCATTTATAATATATGTAGGTATGCATTTCTTCTTTTAATATTTAAAAAATTCTCAATATTCTTATAATTTTCAAACACTAAATTAAAAATGTTAGAAAACACAAATCAAACTATGTAAAATGTTTATTTTTATTATCTAGTTGTTATTTTAAATTTCAATAGGATCTTTTCTAGATATAAAACAATTTAGAATTAGAATAAAACAAAACTTTTAATTTTCTTTTTGGTATGATTTGAAGGAAATTAAGAAACTCATTAAGTTTCAATTTTTAAAGATTATAATATTTTATCATAGTCATAATAACTCAGGTTTTGGAGCAAATGATGCTTTACAACTACACGATTTTTCTGCATTTGGATTTTCTTAAACCTAAAAAATACAATGTGAATATTACATAAAATGCAGCTCTAATCATTTTATCTTCATAATCAATGATACATCCATTAACAAATTTTAGCGTAATTTCATCAACAACAAAAATGATTTCATTTTATAATTTGAGAACATAATCTTCTTCTAAAATTTAATCATCAAAATTAAATGAGTATTTAAATCCTGAACATCCTTCTATAAGATAGACAATTAAAGATTACATGCCCCATCAACTCCTAATCGCAAGAATTTATTTGAAAATTTGGTTGTTTATTTTCTTTTAATTTCCTTCATTATTCATCTAATGTACCTGAATACAGAAGTCTGTAAGTTTAATTTAATCATTAATTGTATGGTAACTGAATCGATTAAAATTTGTCATAGTTGAAAATAAAGTCTTAGAAATTCTTAACATGGCAAAGTTGTAATATTATAAATTTAATAAATTCAGGAAATAAAGAAGAATTATCAACAAGTATATTTTTCTGCATCTTTTATTTTATTTTTGATATCGATTTTGCTATATAAGGTGTACTAATACAATAAACCTACAAGGTTATTGTTAAACAAAGTTAATGAAGGAAAAAAATAAATCATATTGAGATTTCCATCATTTATTTACTGATATTCCAACTTTGTATTTTAATGGATAATTTTATCACTATTATAAAGATAATATTAGTTAAATTAAGAGAATAAGGTTAATTTGTCTTCAGATTAACTTCATAGCTTAAGTTATTTGATAAAAAAATTAGTATTTTAACTAAATATTAGCAATAGGTTATGGAAGGATATAATTTGGTAATTAATTAGGAAGATTTCACAATATTAGATTAGTTTATACAGATGTCATAATGTGTGTACTAGAATTTAAGAACTTCTTGGATAAGTGATTTTATATCAATAGAGTAATTTAATTTTATGTGTATTAATATGTAAAGAATTATTAATATCATTTTTCATTTCCTTTTGATAATTGTAAGAATATTTATTATAAAGGAAATATCATATGCATAACAAAGTCAGGGGAACACAAAGAATTTTTGGAAGGGAATAGTTAAAATAATTTGCTTTTAATTAATTATAAAAATCATTGATTATTAATAGTCTAAGATGAAAGTTGCGATTATTGGAGGAATTAGTTCATATTTGAGTTATTTGGTTTGGAATAACTATAATAGCAATCAAGTGGAATTGTATTCACTGAATACTGAATTGTAGAATGAAATCATCCAAAATTGCCCATCACTTATATCTTATAGGCCACCTGCATTTTATTGTGGATTTCTACACACTGCAATTCCTACTATCTCAAGACCTAAGGAGAAACACATTTCCTTTTTTGAGAAGATTGGAGATACAGGCATCTCAGTAGATTTTGTAGATAAGGGACAATCTATTAATTCTGACCAACCATTATTATTAATAATTCCAGGATTAACTGGAAAGGTATAAAATGGGTAAGAATACATCTTTAATCTATTAGATATGTTAATAGTCTTATTACATAGGCTCATTAATATGGTTTTAATAATATTTGCATCTACACTTATAGGATGCTTTCTTAAGAAGCTAATTTCTTATTCGTGCCTCCCTTTTAAGATTATGGAATTGACTTTCAAGGGGAAGACAAAGAATATTTTAGAAATGATGTTGTTACTGGTTAAACAACAAGAGTAGATTTAGCAGCTGATTTACACTATACTTTAAAATATTTAAAAGATAAATACAAATTCAAATAGATTTTAGCTATTGGTTGTTCTTATGGTGGTGTTTAATTAGGTAATTACTTGGGAAGATTTTAAGATGATTCATATATTGATGCAGGAGTAACTGTTTGTTCACCACATAATATTACTGATTGTGAAAATAATATTTCAACAATTATGGATCTTACAATGACATATATTTTAAGAAGAGGCTTGAAAATAAATAAACATTTATTTGATGATCCAAAGAATTATCCTCATCAATGGAAACCATAAATATCTAAAGCTATGAATTCTTTATTTGTTCATCAATTTGATAGATATTATACATCTTAGATCTATGGATATAAATCTGAAGTTGAATATTATAAGCACTTCTCTTCATCGAATCGATTTCCATAAATTAAAATTCCAATGTTATGTATTGCAGCTAAAGACGATTATGCTGTTAATATAAAAGCTTTATCTTTAGAAAAATTGATTTCAAATAAATAAACAATTGTTTGTTTGGCTAAAAGTGGAGGACATATAGGATTTTTAGAAGGGTTGAATGCAGATAGCACATGGTTTCCAAAACCAGCTTTAGAATTCTTACAGTATTTTTCAAAGGAATAAGAAATGGAATATAAAGCTTAATGATGTATTATATATTAAAATAATTCAAAAGTCTTCAGTTATTTCATCCACTTCTTTAATTCCCAAATCACCAAAGAATTAAGTAAGCACAGAACTCCTTTTTGGAATTCCCAAACTATCTAATTGATTTATAACTTTATTTTAATCTTCAGCAGTTATATTGATACTAGATTCAATTTGAGATCCTAATTATTTAAATAACTTCTAATTATTATTTTAATAAAAATTAGATTCCTATTGTTATTATTCTTTCAATTCTTAACTTTATTGAATATCAAAATCACCAAAAGGATCAGAAGAACCTTTAATATCACATATTTTTCCTAATAATATAAATAATTATATATTACTTAAAGCATCAGTTTAGGTTTAATAAGATATCTCTTGTCTACTTCCAAATCTACTCATTAAAACATTACTATTTCCAATGGAATTCATTAATTAGATTGGTCCTCTCTTTTCATTCTATTTTTATACAATATGAATGTTTCCAAAATTCTTTGTCAAGTCTTCAACATCTACTCTTTCCTATTGTTTTTCTCCTTGCAACTTTTATATCATATTGCCTAAATTATGATATCCAAAATAATTGTTATTAATTGCCAAACTGGTTTGTAATTGTTTCATGTGTTTATTTCCATTATGAGTAAGATTTTCTAAATTTGTACTAATAATTAAAGGAGTGCTTTCTCTTTATTATTATTCAAAAAATTAATTTCTTAATGCATCATCTATTGAAATTCTCTTCTATCTATCATATTCCAACATTCCAATGATTAAATTCTATAGAGGAATTTCCAATTCTTTTAATTATTCTTTAAACTTCCATTTATCTGGACATCTCAATAACTCAACAAAATCTTGATATTCATCAGAATGTAATGGAAGTTTTTAAAATAAACATTAATATGTTATTACACCAATTGCCCAAATATCTACCTCTTTAGAATAAAAAGATTTATGATAAATTTCAGGTGCACAATAAAATACATTCCCTGTTTTTGTTAACATTTCAATCTCTTAACCTTTTGATTAAAATCTTCTTGATACTCCAAAATCTACAACCTTTACTTTCACATCAGATTGATCCATATTATCACTCAAATCCACTAGAACATTATCAGGTTTCAAATCCCTATGACATATACCTTTTTGATGAGCATGTTAAATTGCTAAAAGTAATTATTTAATCACAATTCTAAGTTCCATTACATTCAATTTTCTTTTCTTTATAATTGATTCTAATGAATCAAATGCACAATATTCCATTATTAAATATGAAGTTTCCATCTTTTCATTTATAAATAATTCAATATCCTATGCAATATTTTGATGTCTTAAACATCTAGTGTTATTAAATGTTCTCTTAACATTGTTTTATATTTCTTAATCTCCAGATCTCACTATCTTCACTGCGAAAATCTCATCTGTATCTTTCTTTCTAGCTACCTTCACTACAGCATGAGCACCTTGACCTAATCAAAATTATTATAAGTTTATACCCAAAGTTTATAATGCTTCATATCTATCCTCAAATTTAAGTGCATCATCAAATTGATTAAGAGTAATAATCTCTGGTTTTACTTCATCCTCACCAAATGATATCTAAAACTTAAGACGATGACCTTCATTCATTTTATATATAATATTAAATACATGCGTTTATTTCATAACTATATCAAATCAGATATATAATATCTTAATCCCATTTTACATCTCCTTCTATAAAATATTGAAATACCCCTCCTTTACTCCTTACTTTGTTTTTCTTTATATCACTTAATTATTAAGACTTATTTAACAAAATTCTAATTCCAATTTTAAATCTCCCTATTTATTTAATTCTTAATACATATCCAACAACTAATTATTCTGATGACAAATCGGTTTTTGTTATAATTTACACTAAATTTAAAATCTAACTTGTAGTTTATGTACTTCTAAACTTGTTCACTCTAAATTTCCTTTAACTTGTATTGCTGACCTTATTTCAACCTATTTGCTAGACAATTCTACAAAAAGTAAATTTTATCTCCCATTTAATGAAATAAGCGATTATGCTTGACTTTATCTCATTATAGTTAATTAACCTCACCTTTATTTTTTGTGCTTGGATTTAAAATAAAAGATTTTAAGGATTTAAATGTTCTTAAAACATTATTTAAAATTTAAACTATCTCACTATTTTATATATATACTTTATCTATTATCTTATATTAATTTTGTGAATATATCTAACATACTATCAATTTATTTCAATTCTAATCTTTGTTTATATATGGTATTGCAAAAGTCGTTTCTTGCAACTTCTATCTTTTCATTTTCTGCATTTTATTTTACTACCATTTGTTAAGTATATGTTTCTATTAATTATCTACCTTTACTCTTCATTACATTAACGCATCTTAACCATAATCATCTCTTAATTGAAGTTATTTACATTAATCTAAGGAGTTTGTTTAAATATTGTAGTTGTAAATTAGATTTATTCTTAATATTTTTATTAAATTTTCCTTTAATTTCAGTTTAGGTAAAATATAACTAATTGTTTTACTTATAATTATTTTATCAAGCATATATTCAAGATTTTTGCTTCTAATCACTCAATACTGAAAATTAATCATCCATCATTTGAATACCAATTTTAGCAATTTGTTATTATGCTAAATCAGTTGTACATTGAAGTATTAATACCAGTTTATTCTTCATTTCATTTTTTTTAATAACCATATACAATCTATATGATTAAATAATAAAATTATTTCTTTCGTTTATAAAATTCTATTCAAAACTCTTTCTTATATTCCGCATATTAATCAAGGAAGCTTATCAAAAATAATAATTGGGTCATATGGATCAGTTATTAATCTTTATTAAGAGACTAGAAAAGGATTATTATAGGATTTAAATATTATTTATAATTAATTATCATAATTTAGTGAGAAAATATTATACTAACATTACAATTTTTTTTTATTTGTTTAAATAGTAAAATTTCTATTGTTCATAGAATCAATAGTTAATTCGAATATATTCACTTAATTTTTCTAAACACATCCTCATATAACTTTTTCATTTCTAGTTGAACAAAAAGTAACTTAAAATACTTCAATTTCAAAGAATATGGTTTTATTCTATCAAAATTAAAATTGTGTAATTAACTATATACATCATCTAAGATTCATTTCGATTCTCATCTAGAATCTTCTTCCATTCCATCTTATATTCAAAATGGTTTTAATATTTGAATCAATTTAATAACAAAATTTCTGTTCTCTAAATTCAATTATTGGGCATATAAATAATGTTTATGTCTAGAATTCAGACATTAGAGAAAGTTCACTCGATATTTAATTTATTGTAATGAAATTGTTAGTCATGTAATCCTTAATTTATTCCAACCTTTAATTTAATTCATAATCTTACATTTATGATTTTTCTATTTGATAATTAATAACAAACAAAATGCTTCATTTTGAGAAATTATTCTTAACTTAAGACTTCCCACTTTTATTTTATTATAAGAAATATAATATTGATAATAAATTCACTAGGGACTAAAAAAAGCATCCTTAATATCACTCAATAATTGATATTAATTGGTCACAACTATTTTTCTTTCCTTCTCAAATTTTTCTTTGTGTTCTTTAAATTTCTTAGTGAGTTCTTTAAATTTTTCCTTGTATTGTTCAATTTCAGTTTATAAAGTTGAAAATTCTTTTTCTAACGATTTATCAGATATTTATGATTATTGTTATGGATGATAAGATGATTTAATAAATTATTACAGTGAATCCATAGTTTTCTCTGATTAAGAAGTAACATTATTCATAATTTCATCAAGCTTAGGAATATTTTGTTGTTAAATTTGCTAAAACATCAACCAGGTTTAATTGAATTGATGATCTATGAGGTTATTAGAAGTTTGAATTTAGTCATGTATTTTTTATCGTGATATTGTAGTTACTGGCTTTTATTATTTTTGATCCTTACTAGGAGTAGTTGATTATACATTATTTTTTTCCATTAATCTTTAGATATGATAACTTAAAACAAGATCTTTGTATTCTTTTTTTGAAAAATTATTATCTATTTATAAAGATTAAACAATTACTTTCTAGAATATCAATAGCCTAACTAATTGTCATATTATAGTCCCAATCGATTTGCATTTATTTATTTTATTGAAATATTTAACATTTTAATATTATATAAAGAAGAACATTAATATATTACAATTAGATGATTGTTCTGAAATTACAAAGGCGAATAAATGATATTAAAATATCCAAATAATCCAGTTTGATATATTTGTAAGTATATAATATATATTAAGCATCAACATAAATAAATTAATATATCAAAATACAAAAAATTATTCTTTAATAGAATAGTGTTAATAGAATTAGAACTTCAATAATTTTACGTAATGATTTATAATTTTAGATAAATTGAAAAGGCAAAACATTTTAAACTCAATAGCATAATTTTCTATTTTTATTAATAATGATGTAAATTATTCATTATATACATCTATCACTTGAGAATTATTAATTTGAAATAAATTCCAATAAAACATATAATACTATTATTAAAATCAGATTAATAGATAATTCTAAATCAAAACATTTAAAATTTAAGACAAATAAAAGGATTTTAGATCACAAAAATTTAAATTTAAATGTGTGCTATTATAAATATTTACTTGATAAAAATAGGTTAACTTATTTCGTATATATAAGCAATTTCATTAAAATATAGTGCTAATACTATATATTTAACACTGCTTCAATAGTAGATCTGTTAAATGAATAAATTTCATTAACTTAAAATACATTATTGTAAATTGACACATGAATCACTCAGAGACATCTATTTTCAAATTGGAGTTGGATGATTCTCTTCTTTTGATAATATTAAATAAGATTGGATTAAATTAATTAAATTTTTTAAGATTTCTAAACATCTTTCTCCACTTCTTTACTAATTTTGTTATTTCTCTTCATCCAATAGGGTCAATGAATTATTAAGTTTTTCTAATGAGATTATTAGATATTTTATAGATGTTGCCCTTTACGCATTATTATAATTTTTTTAGTGAGAAATTAGTTTTTATCAAAATAATTTATATTTTAGAATAATTAATATACAAATATTATCAAGTACCATCAAACGATTGATTAATTTTAATGTCTTCTAAACAAATAAATAAATTGGTAAAATAATTATATAAAATATTATAATTAATTATGAAAAAACTATTTAATATGTAATTCGTTGAACCTGACATAAGTTTTCTTAAATAAAAAACCCATATCGCAACTACTTTAGATGAACTACTACGATTTTGCAGGATAGTAATGTTCAAAAATTTTCAAAAATAAAGAATCTTTGACAATAGAGAGTATAAATCAGAACATAAATTGCATTCCTAAAAAGTGAGTTAGATTCAAATGTTTAATACAAGAAATTAGATGAAGAATTCAAAAAAAGGAGAATGAATAATAATAAAAGAGAAAAAGCCTTTGGTATAAGAAGGAATTTAAGCAGTTGATTAAGAAGTTGCAAATAGAATAAAACTGGTGAATAATATGTGTCCTCTCATTATGCAATTCTACATGACTTGACTTTGTTTATATCGTAAATTATGAAATGATAGGTTATAGGGTAGGGTGGAGGATAAATATTATTTATGGATGGAGAGGACTTTTAACAGCCTAAGCACTCATTGACAATAACATTAATACCCATTAATGTAGTCACTCAGGTTTTAAATGTTTTAAGGAATGCTTGCATTCAAATTTCTTTTCTTCCTCAAAAATACTTGATCCTATAACTATAAAGTATTTACTGATA
>JPFL01000021.1:7553-126275 GCA_000733385.1 Paramecium biaurelia | reverse complement strand
ACAACTTCATTTAATGTTCTTGGATTATTTTCCTCAGAACAGGCAATTAATTCTATTTTTTATTTTTTATCAGATGGAAGTTACTTGAATTTGTCCAAAGCTTATGTAGGATATGATGCGCCTCCATCAGTGTAAAAGAAAATGGAATGTCTAATTATAAATTGATTATATTTACGAGTCGAATTTATTAAAATCTGGATTTTAAGCAATTTTCTCATAAGCAAGCAAAAAGGCTGCATTGAAATTAGTACCGCCATCTTTAAAATTAATCTAAGATTCTTAAGCTTAAGCATTTGGTATCTGATAATCAACTACACATCTGGCTTAGCTATTGAAAATAATAATGGTAACCCTTGAATTAGGATTCTTTTGAATCTCATAAAGAAAAGCCACCAATCCTTATTTAGCAGATTCGAAAGGTCTTCCTTCCATTGAGCCAGAGTCATCTAGCATTAGTACATAATGAGCAGTTTTTGATATTCCTTAATTTGCTCCTAATTCAACTTCTTACTTTGGAACATAAAATATATCTTTTTTAAATTCTTCTGATAATTTTTTACAAATCATCTATCCTATATTATTATTCCAAATCTTCATAAATTTCTCTTTCAATTACTTTAATTCATCTTTTGTTAGACATGAGAATAACCATGTATTATATGTTTATTTGATTTCTTTCCATTTCTTTATATTTTATGTTTCTAATTCTTTAATTTAGAAATCATCTTATATTTCTTCACAAGTATATAAAGATGGATGACAACCAATTAAGACTCCACTCATTCCTAATTTATAATTAATAAATACCTCTTAATTAATGACCATTTTTACATTAATGTTAATGACTACTATCATCAATTTCTTAATCACATTTTCTTTTACATATAGGACAGAATTCTAAACATCCAATTTATTTAAGTTGTAATGCATCTAAATCAGCTTAAACATTAAGTTTTTCAAATTCAACATGCATAGTGTCTAAACTTTAAATTGCCTCATTTATCTTTTTTGAAAAGTTTAAACAAAATCTAGCAAAATTTAAATTTCGGCATCTGATTTTTAAATTGACATGCATAATGGCATTTCAAAAATATGAAAATCTTGAGTTTAGAATGCATCTCTTTTATCTTCCTTTATTTGATCGAGTAAACTCTATTAAACTTATCCTTAAAGACAACTTAAAACTATTTTATATAATAATTCTGGAGCCTCATCAGGATTATTTAACTATTTAAAGTAGTCTTATGCTTTAAGACTATCGAAAACAAAATCATGTAAATTCTTTGTATTGGAACTTACTTTTTAAAGATGAGACTTCAAATCCTTTCTTAATTTATCTGTTAATTTAGTTAATATTTCTGATTTTATATTAGTAATTTTATCTTTAACATATTATTCTATATAAGCAGTTTGATTTCTGATATATGATATAATTTAATCATCTGTAATATGTTTATCTTATCTTTCAAGTATATCTTTGTCAAGTTTCTTCATTAAATCAAAGCTTGATTCTTTACTATAAATGGCTATAATTTATGCAGCTTCTTCACAGTATTTCATGTAAAACCTTTAGGTGGCTAAATTGATAATATCTTATGCTTATGTTTGCCCTCTAATTTTACTTTGTTCTTTCTTATTTTATTATATATCAGCCTTAAATTTAATATATTAGTCTTCAGTCTAATCTTTCAATTCTTTAATATTACTTTCGGTTGATTGATATTATCCAAAACATAATATTCTCCAAATAGTGAAGATTGCATAATAGAATAGACATCTTTCTCCTATGTCATTTAAAATAACACCAAAATCAGAGAATTGCATATTAAATTCTTTAATCTTAACTTCAATCTTTTACATGATTCTTTTAATTAAACTGAAACTATATTAATTAACTTTGACATTGTTATTTTCTTGAATAACAATAGCATTTTTATTGATATTAATGATTTCATCAAGTATCATTTAATGAATCTCTCCATACATTTTCTTCCAACCTTCATTATTATTTTCATTCATTAGTTGTTAAACAACTATTATAATATTATTCTTAAATGGAGATTAGAGGTAATAGAGACTCTTTTGATTCTCGATATAGCTAAATATATCTTTTACAGTTTCTTATCTTTAGGGTGGATTCGCTGAATATGAGTATGAATTTTGATAGGAGCTTATGGTTGACTTAATCTAAGATGATGTTTATAGGTTGGAATTTAGTGGTTTTGTCTTTATATTAGAGGATTTCTAAAGGCCAAGATTTAAAGATTCAACATCTCCAGATACAATTATAGATTATTACATTTCGACTAAAAAATAATCACCTTCATCATAAGGTTTAATCTAAGTTTCTAAATATTCAGAAAAAGGGATTATTACATCTTTTTTTTAAATATGTTTTGCAAAGCTTTTACAATTTTTATTTATTTCATTAATCGATATCTAATATTATTTTTCATTGTAATATTATCTCTAATTAGGTTTGAAGCATTGAATAAGAAATTATGATATATCTGACTTAAACCAAGAAGTAAAAATGTTCCATATTTCATCAACTTACTTTTCATCTATTTCATAGCCAAAAATAGTGAATTCTTATAAAAATTATTTAACATCATATTTGCTACATTTCTTTTTACCATTGCAATACAATTTAATATCAGAATTCAAATCTGTTTTAATATAATTATCAAAAACATTTTTTGTTATCCATTTTAATTCAATTTTATAAGAGTAGAATTTACTTATTTATAAAATGTATTTATCATTAAGTTTTTCTAACTTTTTAGTGATACTTTAGCAAAAATTTTCATAAAATTGATAGGTTTTATTTTATTTTTCTACAACTAAAAATTGTAATGGTTGTAATTCTAGATTTAAAATCTCTAGCGATATTAAAAAGTCGCTATCTTTGGGTGCATTTTTTATTAATTTTTGATGATACTCAGATTTATATTAAAGTTCATTATTTGTTTTCAATATATATTTTGAAAACTCTTATTATATTGTGTGTAATAGTTAATCGCAAAAATCTTTAAACATGTCTTCTTATTATTAAATATGTTGATTTAAGATTTAACCCCAGATTTCATTAAACTTCATTTATATCTTATTTTCATCTTTCTTATATTCTTATAATTCTAAATCCTTCTTGAGTAAACCTTAGATAAATAAATCAATTTAAATAAACCCCTTCTTCTTTTATAAATTAGTTTCTTAAGTTTTAATTTCAGAGTATATCGTCAACTTTAATGCCGATATTTCACTATTCATTCTATCTTTGATCATATTCACATATTTTGTAAACACTTTTTTTGAAATTTTTTTTTCATTTTTGATGGTTGTCAATTTTTCAATAAATTCGTTCCTTATTTAATCAAATTACCCTCTCATATTTGTTAATTGTTATTTCTCGATAGTATTTAATGCTTCAAGAGATAGCTTTTAATTATTCTAGGTAATACTATCTTGGATATTTTAGAGAAAATCATTCTACTTAGGAAAAACTTAATTTTACATGATATCATTAAATTATTACCTCATAAATTAATTTTGTTAATGCTATATTAATTCAGAAAATTCGAGTAAATCAGGTAGACTTTCTATACTTTACCAAGAGGTTTCTATCTTTTATATAAAATATTTTAAATTTTCCATTTATTTTCCTTATCCTTATTAATCATCACCTTTTCCAAACTTATCAACATATGCTCTAATTACTCTAATTCCATATTCATATGCTTCTTCTGAGAATGTTCCATTAATAATTAATTATCGCCAATTTGCATAAATTCCATCACTTTCATTTTATTTCCACAATTTTTCAGTTGATGCAAATCCTAAAATCTTGATATTTCCTTAAGTAATTCCAAGAATTTCATTATAATCAATAGCTTCATCTTCCTCTTTTGATTAGTGAATTCTGTACTCAAACTTGTGACAATAGATTGTAATTATGCTAAAAATGGTGCATAATTATTGACATCATTATTTTAATTAAAACACCAAGTAATTTATTTTGAACTTGTAAAACTTTTCATTTATCCTAATGTATAAATACACATTTCAACTAATGATCTAAACTCTCTTGTTATATCACCTTTAACATTCACTAGAATGATATCACTGATTGACAATACAAAGAGTGCTATTTTTTATCAAATTCTTAATCATCTTAGTTTGGACTCTAAAGTCCTTCAGTATCCAATATAATAACGTAATCAAATTAATTATTAAAGAATTCTTTATTATGTATCTTTAATAATTATAAATAGATTCCCTTAGTACATCTGCCAACACTGGTCCAAAAATGGCATCCAAATATTTTATTTAAAATTGTTGATTTACCAGAGCTTTGTGGCCCTAAAACACTTAATACTAAAATCTTTTCTTATCCTTAATCCTTAAAATTAGAAATAAGTTTGATCAAAAATGATTAGTCTATTCTTAATTAATCACCATCTAAGAATTCATATGGTTCTCCTTTAGAAATCATTTCTTTAACAATTTTTGCAGGATCAATATCAATTTAAGAATCATTACATTAATCAATTTAGGATATGATTTCTCTCCAAAATAATTCAATTCCAATGTTTCTCTTTGATATTATTTCAGAATTCTTTTTTAATTCTTGAACTTTTTCATCAATTTATTTTTGCTTTTCATCTCTTAATTAAATTTATTCCAAAGTTATTTCTTTATCTTTAGATTTAAGTGCATCTTTTTCTTTTTTTAATTTTTAGATATCCTCATTTAATTTTTAATTTATTTCCTATAATTCATAAGTATTTTTTTCATTAAATTTTCTAATTTTATCCACAAAATGAAGATATAATATATAGTAATTAGGTGTTTATAATAAACTACAAAATTTAGAGATTATTTTCGTTGGTTATTATGATTTTATTTAAGATTATAAATGCTTTATATTATGATTGATTTTCTATAGCTTTTCATACTTTTTTGGGTCATCCTTACTTTATTCAATTTTAATATATGCATCTTTTTCTTATTTAATTTACCAATCAATACTTCTTAATGGAAAAGCATTCTAATTGTAGAAACCTTATTCATGTTTCATTTAAATGTCTAATTCTTTTTCAATATCTTAAAATAATTATTATGCTAACTTCATTTCTTTTGTTTATTCCAGATCTTGATTCTTCATTTAACAAATAAGATTAAAATATTGTTCTTAATTTTACGTGAATTCCTTTCTATTTTGATTAATTATATCATACAAAAATTTAGATACTTATTCAATTTCATCGTCTTTCATTTATTTATTTAAATCTTTGTCTGATAGATCCATTATTTATTTGTATTTAATATTTAATGAATTTAATACTTTAATCTAATTTTCTTCCAAATCTTAACATGAATTTCTAATTAAAAAGCAAACTATTTTCTGCTAAATTTAAAAAGATTTTAATTTTTATAAGTTTTATATCGTAATTTCAATTTCTTTTTCAGTATCTAATTAAATGGTCCACAATTTAAACATTGGTAAAATATCATCTAAAATTTCAAATGGAATAAAATTATGAGCGTCAGCTACTGACAGGTTTCTTGATCCATTAAATTCAAAATCATACATAACATCAATTGTTTAATTATTCAATTAATTGCTATCAGAAATTTCAAATTTATCTTATTAATAAAATATTTTATTGATTAATTCTGTTTTACCAATCCTTTTTTGTTTTTCATCTAAGCTTAAATTTATAATTGGGAAGTTGTCTTAGAAAACATAAAATGTATTGATATTAAATGTTAATTTTTCTAATTCTCCAGTTTTAGCATTATAAGGAGTTCTATATAATAATGGAATTGGATATTATTTACTCATAAGTTTTAGAAGCATCACTTTCAATTCATCATTAGCATTATTATAGAATATTTAAAACATGGACTTTTAATTGAAATAACTATATTTTTTTTATAATTCTTTTTAACTTTTTATTTGCTAATTAATAATTGATAAGAATGTTTTAGATGACTCTCCTCTTTTTATAATATTAAAAAAGAATGGTATTAATTTCTTAAAATTGTTAGAATCCTTAACATCCTTAATCCAGTTCTTTACTAAATCCTGTTGCTCCTCTTTACTTAATAGAGTCAATGAAATATTAAATTCTTCTAATGTAATATCTAGACATCTTGGATATATGTCACTTTTTATTAGTAATTCCAATTTTTCTGGGGTTAATTATTCATTTTCAAAGTAATTGATTTTTAAGAACATCTATTTATATAAATTTGGGTCCGTCCTGTAGAACTATTCCGTATTTATTGTTAGCTCCTATTTTTATTCAAATCTCCAAAAATATACTAATTTATAAATTTACTATAACTATTCTAAATTAATTTTTTCTTTTTTTAATTCAAAAAAGAAATTCAAAGAGTAAATTCTATGAAATTCTAATACTTTTTCAATTTAAGACATAAAATTTTATTACTCTTCATCTTTAATTTAGTTAACTACTTAAAATAGCGTTTCTATAGTATTCATATAATCATTTTTAGTAATTTAATCTGATTTATTGACACTAATTAATCTATGAATTTAATCGTCCTGTAAACAAGAAAACATTTAAGATAGAAATTGAGTTTACTAATTCTATTTTTGAATAAGTTAATTATTATCAAAAAGTTTTCTCAAAAAATATAAGATTTTCACTGATGAGCCTCCCAATTTAGATGAGAAATATTATTTAATTAAAGAGTTACAAATTGTATATTGAATTTGATTTTATTTGATTAATTACCAATGATCATCTTAAAAATCACTTAGTAGTTATATTTATTCATTCAATTCCATATTTTCATTATATTTTGATATTTTTAATAGATTTTCCATCTCAGTTTTAGATTTACTCTCTTTTAAAGCCAATTTAAGAATTAAAAATTAAGAAAATTCTTAATTTTGAATTTCTGTTATTAACCTGAAAATAATTTCTAATTCTTAACTTGGATAGGATTCTCTTAATTTTTACAATTCCTAAACAACATCAATTAAATTTTGAGTTTTTAGTGTTTTCAACAAAGAAGCTACTTTTCGTTTGTCCTCTTCTGGTATTTCTGTAAGCAAATTGAATATTTTTGCATTTTAATCATTTTATTCACTCAAATTTACAATATGCTATCTTTTATTCAGGTAATGAAAATCATCTTCAATTATTATTTAAAATAGTTTATCAAGTGATTCAAAACCCAATATTTTCAGTTCATCCTTAATTTAAGTTTATTCATTCTGGTATTATTTGAAACCTATAATTTATAGTTGACTAAGTTGCTATGATCCTTATTACCTTTTATATTAGATATATGTATTTAGTTATTTATACCTTTCATCCTTATTTTAGGTAATCATATTTTTTTCATAATACTAATTAAAATTTGCCATACAATAAAAGCAAATCTAATAGAAAATAACTTACAGTTCAAAAGTGATTGGTAGTCTTTGTTAAATTAGATTATGAATTTCTTCAAAATTAATAATTAATTAATTATCAAATAATTGTTTTAATACTTGCTACATTTAATCTTTTAAGATCTACAAATCATTTTGGAATAATAATTATGGAATTTCTGAAAGAATTTTTAATTTATTTTAATTCTATTCTTTAAATTGTAATTATTAAATATGATATTCAAACTACGTCCAGCATTGGCATATGATTTCTCCTAATAATTAATATAATTCAAACTTTTCTCTATTGTTTATTTATAGTTCTTCTGGAATAAAGAAAAAGAAAACTAAATGACTCAATATGGTTGAATTTAATTGAAATGAAGAATTTTAACATTATTCTATCAAATCAATAAGTTTGAAACTATGTTGTTTAAGTTTTTCAATTATGTGTTTTTATTAATGAAATAAAGAAGGAATCTTATAATTTTCTAAAAATTCTTTTTATTCAAATAATTCCATTAATTTATGAAAATTCTCATCTAATCGAATTATGTTTAAATTATCATTTTATAAATAGATCTTCTGATTCTTTTTTAATCCATAATCATTCAAATAATTAAATATGTAATAAAAGCGCTTAGCTCCATCTAATTCTTTTTTACTTTAAATAAGAGATTAATTATTTGGAAAGTACCGCATTAAATACTATATTGCCAATTACTTATCATTATCATTTAGTTTATTAAGAAAGCATTTTATTATTTGAGTTAGCATAGGGGTGGTAGAGATCAAATTAGTATTTTCTTTATCCTCCATTATGGAAATCATTTCACATGTTTAGCTGTAATTTGAGAGGCATATATCTTCAGACATTTAGACAAAAATAATAAATAATTAACTTAAAATAGAAAGGATTAATTTAAAACTGTATCCTTTTCTACAGAAAAAAGTTTAATAGAATAAGAAATTAAAACATTTAATTAATATAAAAATTAAATAAATGTTATTAGAATATTGTAAATCATTTTATACTACACTAGGTAAATATAGATAATAAGTATAGTTTGTATAATCATCTACTATTGAAAAAAATAGATTGTTGGATTTTTCTAAAAATATTGAACATTATATAAAGATCTCTAATTCTATCAATAATTATACGTTGAAAATACATTGTCTTTTTAAGTATAATTATACGAAAAAGCTTATAAAAATTTATAATAATAGTTTATTAATTCATCATGAATTAAAAAATTAGTTATAAATTAATAGGGAATTGTTAGATAATATAAAAATCATTCAAATTCCATATCATCATTTGAACTGAGTTCACTATCTGAGTTTTCTTAATAGACAATTTAATATGGATTTTAGACTCCGAGATGAACTCTTCTGATGTAACAATAGAATCTGTTTTTTACCATATTTTCCTAATTGGTTTAAGAATAATATATATACAGGTCTGCCCTTAAGATGAGATGAAATAAGACTCCATTTGCCTCCATAATCCTAATACAATCTGATAATGGTGGCATCTTCAACTTCAGTCCATGGGCCTGTATTAATATCAGGATCAATTTTATTAATATATCGTTCTCTTATCTATTTGCTCAAAATACCAGGAAAGTCTAGGGCACTATAGTTGAATTAATTTTTACGTAAAGCAATTAACTTCCAATTCTTGCCATGTTATTAGACTAATTGAAGAATCTACTCATCTTCACTTTGGGTCCATTACTTTCTTTTAATCTAGTTAATAATATATATTTGTTATTACAATCTTAACTGGTTGTAATCTTCTCCATCTCTAACAACATTATGAAACATTTCTTCCAGGCATATGTTTAGCAATTTCATTCCACTTTCCATTATGTTTCTCATACTAGATACGCAATTAAGCATCTTCATTGGCATCCCACAACTTCAGTATTCTTTTCTATATAATATTAGATGAACATAGTACTTTTTTTGTGTGAGTTTGTTCCTTTTTGATATTACTATCATTTTCCTCTTACATAGGTTGATTACTGATGACTTCATCTTAGAGGATGAAACCAGAGGGTAATTGAGTAGAAGGAGGATCACTTGAAGATTAAAAACTTATATTTAACAAATAAGAGCATACTCCATCTATTCCATGTAGTAATCATTATCCAATTGTAAGTATTAATCCGTTTCTATAATGGAGTTCTATTAAACTTAGTTTGTCATCGATTCCTAAATTACAGGCTGGATTGACAAAGTTTATCCTGGTTTTTATATTGGTCTATTGCCTTTTTCTGGTTTTTCTCTATTAGAGAAGCAACATATTGATTAAAAAAAATTGAACATGATAATTAAAATAATTTTCAAATCTCAGCAAATATTATGTTAAATGTCCTTTTATTCCAATTTGGAAACATTCCATCAGCATAATCCATAGGACCGGGGATATTATTTTAAGGAACACTTTTTGAAAATCGTTCTTGCTATTTATATTTAATTTTATAAAACCTTGCACATGAAAGGTGGTGGATCTTTCTTTTTCTTTTTAAATATTCCTAATTAATTTTATGCAGATTTTTCTAAATAAAATGGATCATCCTCTTCCTCATCTTCATTAACTTCCTTTATTTTCCATCTTTCAGCTCCAACACCAAATGGTGGTTTGACAACTGCCAACTTAGGATCTTCTTCTTCTGCCTTAATAATTTTATTAGCAATTGTATGTTAATTGACATTATAAGCACCTGGAGCTGGATTTATGTTTGGAATTGATAAATCTTAGCTTTTAGGAGCATGACTCATAAAAGCAAATGTTCCCTTTTATTCTGGTAATAATTTCTTGACTTTTTTTTCATCATCAATTTTATTAACTTCATAAGCTCCAGGACCAGGAACTAATAACTTTTATTCTTTAAATCTATTTTCATTAACTCCAAATTATCCTAAGGGAGCCTTCATTAACTTTGTGATCAGTTTTTATTCCATAGTATTTATGGATTTATATTACCCTGGAGCAGGAGTTTAGGAGACTTATTCTTCAAATCTACTTTTGCTAATCAAAAAGGGAGGTTAAACACCTTTATATCTATGTGCTTCTACTTCCAATTAGTAACTACCAGGGCCAGGAGTATGCTATGATTTTGTATGAAATCTTTTAGTTCTAGTTTTAATTGATCCTTTTATCTAAGATTAATTTAAAAATTAAGAAATCGTTTATTAAGTAGAAGCATTTTCATAGTAGCCTGGACCTGGTGTTGAATCCTAATTCATTTAAATACAGTACTTCATTATAACTATATTCTGAATCAGCATCTGTTTCTCTAGAAGTAGTAGTTGGATTCGTAGATTGATGAAAACTATATTATTTATTATCCATTCCCTTTTTGATATATCCAGTGTAGTTTTTTTAGATTTTGAAATCTGAAATCAGAATTCCTACTTTATTTGGAACTAAATGCTGTGGTTGGTTTCATTTAGTACATAGGTTAAGATTGACTGCTGATATCATAATAACCAGGGCCAATGGCTGTACTATAGTCTTTTTTCTCTTAGCTTCTTGGTTTATGCCAAGATACTCCCCTTGGTTTTGTATTATTGAAGGTACTTTTAAAATCGTAAGATCCGGGTCTAACATCATTTGATGAATCAACAGAATTTTATTCCAACTGATTGTCTTGATTTATTATTGAGTAAAAAACCTTTATTCTCAATATAGCCTTAATGAACATTGGAAGGGATGGATGGTACACTGATGTATTTGTTATCATTGACTAATTTTTCTAAAATATTGAGTTTTTTTGAGCGATTTGCTTGATTAGCAGAGTGAAATTTCTTCCTTTCTTCTTGAAAATATTGTGTTGGTCTATTGATAGATAAGAAATATTTACCCAGGTCCTTCAAATCTATCCTCTTTAAATCTTAAAGTAGTTGATCTGAAAACTGAAATTGGTTTGGGTACTTCTAAAATTTTGATTTCTTGTTCATCTGATTAAAATATCACCTTTTGACATTCAAAGGAACCTGACAGATTATAGGTTCCAGGACCAGGAGCAAGATTGGGCTATTTGGATTTGATTATTCTTTCGACAGTTGAGTTAAATGGATAATGATTATATCTGTATTCAATTTCAGGGATGTGATCATATTACCCAGGTCCTGTCTATTCACTTTTTGGTATATAAGCCCCTCTATTATCACTTCTATATACAAAAGCCATTTGAATATACTATATAGTTAATTAAATAAACTATCAATCCTTTTAAGTAATCCATTCCAATAATGTACCATTATCCCATCTACCTCTATGTTCTTCACCTTTTTCATCAACAACTGAACCTAGCCCATGTTGTTTCCCATCATGCCATTCTCCAACATATTTTGATCCATCAGCTATAATAATATTAAAGAAATTTACGCCAATCAAATGTTCCATAACCTTATTTCTTATCATTTTAATATGATCCTTTGTATCTTCTTCCATCTGCCCATTTAAACTCCCCTAATCCATGCATTTTATTTTGCCTCCATTAACCAATATATGTTCTTCCATCACCCCAAACATATGTCCCCATTCCATGTATTGCATTATCTAAAAATTCACCTTCATAATATGATCCATCTGGCCATTTAAAAATACCATGTCCTTCCTTTTTACTTTAAATGTATGCTCCTTTATAACTTGTACCATCTGGCCATATTTCATGCCCTAATCCATCTTACTTATCATCTTTCCAACTTCCTTCATAACTTGCCCCATCTGAATGAACATATTTCCCCTAACCATGAGCTATTATATTAAATATACTTAACCTTTGTCATTATCCCATTCTCCTTCATAATAATCTCCATCTGCATGTATTAATCTACCATGACCATGTGCACAACTATTTTTCCAATATCCTTCATAATAACTACCTTCCTTCCAAACTTGTCTTCCTGACATATTTAATCAATTCCATACCTCTACCCTGTCTTAATCCATATTTCCATTAACCATCATACACCATCCCTTATTCAAAGATTTATGGTTCCAAATATACTGCCTCTGGATCATCACCTCTTGTATACTAATACTCCTTTAATTTGCTAAGGACCATTTTAACTTTTGGACCTATCAAACTTTATAGTTCGTTTGATTGTCTACCCCAAGGTTATGCTAATTTGGCTATGGGACAATGCACTGAAATTAATTATTCAGAGTTAGTTTATTATTTTTAAGTGTCCACACCATTTCCAACCATTGACAGTGAAGCTTCTTTTTGAATATTAATTGATGGTTTTTGACTTGTTCTCAATTAATGTTAAGAAGTATTCACAATCTCTGCCAAAGAGGCTTTCGAAAAAGGTTATGATCTTCTAACTATTGAATGCAAAGATGTTTATTTAGCATTTTAATGTGCACCATACTCACTTAAATTTTATGGATCAGTCATACATGCTTGACAATTACCCATTTCTATTTTTCAAATTATATAATTAATTGATTTAATAATTTTACATATTCAAACTTTTCTCATTTATCAAAATATTTATCTTATATATTACTATCTTCTCTCAAAGTACTTTTATTATTTTAGATTATAATTAAAGTGAATATATTTAAAAAAGAAAAGTAACTTAATTTATATTATTTAATAACATTGATTAATTTATTATATTTTTTCAATCAGTTATCATCATATATTATTTCTCATTATAATAAAAATTAACTGTTATTATTAATTATTTTAAATTAAATTAGCACTCTTTTGCATATTCATTATAAAATTGATTACAAAACATTACCTAAGACATTTAATTGTGTTGATTTAATAAACTAATTAAATTTCTTTTGAATATAATTATAGAACTTGATAAAATGAATGATTGATAATTCAAATGTAGAGATAGAGATTATACAATTGTAATAGATTCAGTGTGCTTCTACTTTTTTAATTTCAAGAGACAATAAATTAGTTAATAAATTATATACATAATTAGATCAATAATACGTAATATCTTGCTTTAATTTATTCCATTATAAATATCTTTAATTTTCTTGGGTTCAAAACTATCTAACATATCCAAAAAATTCATTAATAAAAAATCCAGAAACTCAAAAATGACACTCTTTGAATAATTAGGAGGTGAAGCCGCTGTCACAGCTGTCACAACATAATTCTATGCTAACATCCAAGCTGATGCTACTGTTGCCAATTTCTTCAATGGAATCAACATGGCTGATTAGACAAATAAGACAGCCTCATTTTTATGTGCTGCTCTTGGAGGACCAAAGGCTTGGGGAGGCAGAGTATTATAATTTATGTTAATATTTTTTAGAATTTGAAGGAAGTTCATGCCAATATGGGAGTCACAAATGCTCAATTCACAACTGTCATTGGACACTTGAGAAGCGCATTGACCTCAGCTGGTGTTGCTGCTGCCTTGGTTGATTAAACCGTCGCTGTTGCTGAAACAGTTAGAGGAGACGTCGTCACAGCCTGATTTATATAATATATCATGCACATATATTCAAAAGCATCTCAAATATCTTTCCTATACATTTTATTGTTTATCAAATAATTCTCACACAAATCTAGAAAAATATTTACAATTCAAATTTATCACAAAATGAATTGCTAAAATAAAGATCATCTCCATTTTTACTTTATCATAAATTATTTTAGGTTGTATTAATATCATACAAACAATATAAAATATTAATCAAATATCTTATTGTAATATATTAAACACATCGTTTAAAATCTGTTTATAAATGCAATCTAATAATATTTATCATATATTTAGATGATTTCTATACATCACTTTTATACTCACAATATTGCCATATTTTATAAATCGTTATTATAATTTAATTGATTTTATATAATTTGTGTATTCTAGAAAATAGCAATTATGAATATATATGATCTATATATATGTTATATGTTAGGAGTAATAAAATTGATTATTTGCAATTGGAATAAAAAGTAAACAAATTCTTATGATAATTATTGAATTGTAATATATATATTTTATAATTATTATTCAATATTTTTAGACATTACAAATTAAATAAAGTTGTAGAATTGAGTGATTTAGATAATCCAAATTAGATTTAAATAAAACTGGTGTGACAAATACAGTTAAATATTAGGTAGTCTTGCTTTATTCATCTTAGTTGCAAATGGCAATTTATTAAAATATAGGTTCAGTGAAATTACAGATTAGGCTAGCTTTTTTAACTTGAATCTATCAATTATAAAATAATCAACTTAGCAATTTACTAAGGGTACTAAATATCCTATTTTAAGCAATTTGGAAAACAATGGTTACAAATTTATATCATTAAAATATTCAAACTATGGATAAAAATATGATAAGATTCATATAGGCATTAATTCTTTCATATTTGAAAATGTAAGTAACTAAAATTCTATTAATCTTTATTTTTTATTAATTTATATATAATCAAATAAGGTTTAAATTTAAAAAGGTTTTCATTCTTCACAGTTATTCATTTAACGTTTGGTGGCAAAAGAAAGCAGCCTGTTTATCGACTAGATTTGATGTAATCTTAGAATATACTTACATCATGTCTTTATCGTAAGTAACAAAAATATTTTACATATCAAAATTATCACAATAAAATTAATATAATACAACCAGGAGATATATATTGGGGATAACAATTAAGAGTTAAAAAGATAATAATATCTAAATTATATGTTAATCTATATAAGTAAAAGTTAATAATAATTACTAATAGATATATAATATGCTTAATAAGATGGACTATTTAAGAGTGGAAAACAAAAATAATATCACCTAATTTTATTTGGCAGTATTAATATATTGGATTGTGTAAAATGAGTAGAAAGGCTAGGAAGCAAATCATAAAAATATTAGATTGAAGATGAACTGACGTTATGATTTTGATTTATATATTGTATGCTCGTTAATTTAGAACATTTATCGTATGGTAGTTCAGTTTTGATTTCTTTAATTACATACATATATTCATGATTAATTAAGTTATTTTTAATGAAACATCATGTAATGATCAAAGCATAAATAAGCAAAATCTAGTAACCTCATACTCAATCTAAATGTATTTGTATATTTTAATCCAATACAAGACTTACATAAAGATATGTGAAAATATAAGAAATGAATTGTTCAATTTTCTTTATCATTTAAAAGTAATTTCATTTAAGTGATTTAGAGGTATTGTAACAATAAATAAGATAATATTGTTATCAATCTAATTAAATTTAATGTTAAAGAAAATGGAATAATTCATATAGGATTTGATTAAATGAAATTAAGAATTTGAAATAATCAACAATAAATAAATATTCTCTTAGAATTGTATAAATTTCTCTGTTATTTTATGTTAATATTGATATTTTACAAAAGCCTCTATTTATAAATATATTAATATAATTCTCTCAATTCTAAGTATATTATTATAAAATAAATGGAAATAATCAAAATAGGGTCAATTATTAGTATTTCTCATTTATAAGATGACGATGCATTAATAGGTGGAGATGGATTTATAAAAAAGTATTATATAAAATCAATAATGTAGTGCTGTAATTCTTAAAGGTATGTCACCTTAAAATAAATTGGACACTAAAGATTTTAACATCAGCTACTTTAGTCAAATGAAGTAATCAAAACTGTTATAATAGCATGCCAAATTGTTTGTTTGTAGTTTGTCCAAGAACATCAAATGGAAAGAAAGTTGAAGTGGCCAAACTGTTTCCATAAAGAAAAAAGAAACCTTTCGGTACATTAAGTGATGATGTAACTGATTAAAAAAGTGAGATTACACCTGTAAGATCATAAGTATTACAATGAAATATTTGTTATATAGATTAAATCAGCCACACATTCAGTACAACCATTATTGAGTGAAAAGTAAGTAAGAGACAATCAAATGAATTTGTTTAATGAATTTAAATTTAATGTAGATGGTTTTGAGAAAGAGAAAGGCAATTATGTTAAATATGAAGAACCAATCTAATTATTACATTTAGCTTCATCTAAATGGCTTTGTTCTTTGTTAGATGAAGCTAAATTTGAAAATTAAAATTTTAAGCTTGCTTTAAGTGATTATACTAGTGATGAAACTCTATTTAAAATAGTGGCTACTTATAAATATTAAAAAGAAGGAGATCAAATAGTTTATTCTTAAGAAATAGTTAGAATTATGCGTATGATTCCATTTCTTGGAAAACCAACTTATTTACATTGTTCAGGTGAGATTCCATAGAAAGCAATTAAAGAATATAGAGAAAATAGTGAAGTAAAGATATAGAAAAGAGAAATTAATGCATCACTTGAAGAATCAACATCTTGGAAAATTAATCTGTTTTCTAAAGAATTACCAATAGATGGTGATTTGGTATGGATTCATCATTCTGAAACATGTTCATAATTAGCTGTTGATTTTGAAAGAGATTTAAATAAAGCTAAGATTTCTGTATTTTAAACAGATTTAAGTGAATTATCATTTGATAATTATAGTGGTAATGCATATTCATTATGGATAATTGAAGATGAAGATTATAAAAAGGGAGGAGCTTATTTATATTCTAATAATTATAGATTAAAACATTTTCATACAGGATTATATTTAGCTTGTGTAAGAGTTGCTCCAAAAGAATAAGAAGACATTAAAATTGATCCATATGGTAAAAAGAAAGTGATTATACCAAAGAGTAAAAAAGTACCTGCCACTTTTGCTTTATAAGTATAACCAGATAAAGATGCTTTATTTAGATTTGAACCCTTAAAATAGGTAGAAAAGGAGGAAATTTAATCTGATTTTATATAAATTAGAAGTGTTGTTTAAGGAAAATATCTTGATGTTATAAGTAAATTTCATTAGGATGGAAATACTTTTAAACCAATTATTTTAAATTAAAAGAATGAACATGCAGTTTTTAAAATCTTTAGAGCTAACAAATAAGAAACTTAAGAAGTCCTTTTCTTAGATTCATGTACAAAATAATTAAGAAAGTATTAATTTTATATTAATTTGCCTTTTAAGTTTGAATAAAATTAAGTTTTTTAATAATTATCAGATGATGTAGATCTCTTAAAAATAAAGACTAAAAAGTTAGCTACTGCTTAAAGATGCATTTAAAATTTAGATGATTTTCTTAGATAAAAAATATATAATTCAAGTCCATCTTAAAAATATGGATTTATATCTTCAAAAAGGTAGAAACTTTTAAAGGATTAACATTTCTTTGATGTATTATTGCAGATTCTAACATCTACAGTAACAAAATAAGAATTAGAGATCTGGTCAAATAAGAAAGGAAATTTGAAGGCAATGGAATAATCTTCTATAACTGAGAAAAATCAAAGAAAATAATTGTAAAGCATATCTGAGAAGGATAAATTAGAATTATCAAATTCAAAGGTTGAAGTTTGCAATATCATTTTTGTATTACTTTAAACTAGTGTAATAAATAATACAAACAATTAACTTTATCTTTTTGAACGATTACCTAATTATTAACATTATTGTAAGTTTTTACCATAAACTATTAATTTTTTAATTGAAATGGTTAAGTGTAATGAAAAAATTTTAATAAATTTATGTAATAATTTAAAAATTGAATTTGATTATATAACCAAATAAGAAATTGAAGATGATCTCAAAAGTAAAGTAAAGGTGTTAATAAATTTTTATGAAAAAGATGTTGGAATATAATAGGATGTTTCAATCCCTGTCAAAGTACATGATAGAATAATTACTAGACCAATCAATATAATATAATATTTTTTTAATTTGATTATTGATGACACTGCTAAAAATAATGAACATTATTTGAGATTTCTGAGAAATATATGTAGATATAAAAATAATGGTATTAGTATCAATTAGGAAAATTTGTTTAAATTGTATAAGAAATACAGAAAGCAAACTAAATTATTATAAATCGAAACTAATAATGGATGTATTATAGATAAAGAAATATCCTTTTAATATGAATTATTATAATTCTTTTCAGAAGTATCATTTGGAAGAAATTACTTATGGTAAGCAGAATTAAGTCCATTATTTGAAAAAGAGATTTTAATAAATTAGATTTGGAATCCAAATTAAATTGAAGGCAATCAAATAGATGATAAATTAAGATCTTATTGGTGTAGATTAAGTAGAACCTTATATATTGATTAATAACCTTTCTAATACTTAATTGTCCCTAATTTTTGCAGATTATATTCACCTTATTAAGATTAATTGAAAAATAGAAATGATGAAGATATTGAGAAACAATTCAAATTAAAATAGATGTTTAAATACATAAAATCTAAAAGAAGTGAAGTATATAAAGCAATAGCCAGTCTTGCTTCTAGTGATTTATTAAATGATGAATTAATATATAATGCAGCTGATTAAATCTTAACTATGTTATAATTAGACATTATGCCAAGTAGGTATTACAACAAAATAATTAAATATATGTCAGAGATGTTTATTTATGATAGAAAGAATCTTGATTATTTAAATGCAGCTGTAAAAAGTTATTAATAAACTGTAAATGAAAGAAAAAGTAAAAAAAGTATAGTAATTAATTAATTTGGAAATGTTTTTAGTGGAATGAAAGATCTCATTTAACTTAAATAAGAAGATAAAGAAGAAATTGCAGAGGAAGAAGAAGATGAAGAAATTAATTTATATGATTAACCTAAATTATTTCTGAATCCAATAATGAAAGGATTTATGTCAATGAGCAATTAATTAGAAGGGATGATTACTTTACCAAAATCATAATAAGAAATTGAATTTAAATTAAAAGTATGTTCTATTCTAGATCATTTCTTAGATAGAAGATAAAACTTTTTAATTTCTAATATTCTACTGTTTTTCTTAAAATATTAATATACAAATGATGATTTATCAGATGAAGAAGATGATTAAACTATTAAAGCTGCACCTAAGATATTTAATAATAATTATAAAACATTAATTCCAACTATAGCTAGAACTGGAATAGATGAAATTGATGAGCCTGAAGATGTTACTTAAGATTTCTTATAAATGGCAGTTAAAAAACCATAGATATTTATTAATTATTTTCAATAATATAATATTAAATCTGAAGATGAATTCTAAGAATTAGATTATTATTTAAGTTAAGCATAAAAGTTTGATAGTAATGAGAGATTGAGTGAAGATCAATTAAAAGAGAAGTAGGTAGCAAGTTTATTACCATATTTGATGTCTACTTACTTTTTGGTTAAAGATTAAGTTTTAGAGGAAAGATGTCTTAATGTAATAATGAGAGTTTTCAATTAAAGAGAAGAATTAAGAGAAAATATGAAATAATTATAAATATTATTTGATGATGATAACATAAAGATATATGAATTTGTTGAACATCTTTAAAAAGATTTAAGAGTAATGGTAGAGAAAACAGAAATTTGGTTAACTTAATTTAAGGCTGGATATGATGTTGAAGAACTTGATAAATGTTTCCATATTATTAGATAATTATGTTTATGTATGAGATAAGGAGTTTAAGTTAATGATCAAGAACTAGTAGTAGAAGTAGTCAATAAAGAGATTTATGATTCTGAAAAGTAATCTGTAATGACTTTTTTAAAAATTCATGAAATAGTTGTTAATTTAATTTAAAATGGTATGGCACATTTTATTTCTGTATTGAATGATGAATTTATTAAAATATAAAGAAAAGAATAGTTATTATAACTATTTTCAAATGCATTTAAATTTCTGATTTGTTATTGTACAAATAATAAAGGAAATCAATTAATACTCTATCAATATTTAGAAATATATTTATAATATATACAATATGATGTTGGATAATGCAAACTTTTAATAGAAATATTTAAAGATAATCCAAGACTATTAAATACAGGTGTTAAATCTTTAGTTTTACGTTTGACTGAAATAATAGAAAGAGAAGGAAGATAAACTAAATTCATTGAATTGTAAAATAATTTGATATTAATTTTAGATTAATAAATTTAATTAGTATTGGAGGATAATATTTATTAGAAAATTAAATTTTAATATTAAATACATTTTTGCCAATGAGAGAATTGAAAGAAACAGAACAAAGATTATTATATGCAGAAGGTAGTTAATAAAAAGATCTTCGATTTTATTTTGATGATCAATTTTTAGAACCAGAAGAAAATTTGATACGTTAATTAGAATCTATTGATTGGAAAGATTGTTATAGAGATGAACCATTTTTATATCATTCTAAAATCCTAGACTTGTTATTGTAAACTTCTTTGATTGATAATACTGCAAGAGAATTTAATCCTTCACTTATGCCTACAGATAGTTTTAATATAAGTGTATTTAAATTAAAAAAAATGATTAAACCAAGTTATCTATTAGAAATCTTAAGATTAGATGATGATATGGTATCAATTAAACATAGATTAACAAGAATGCCAACATAATTTATTAAAAGTTAAGCTAGTTAATAGCAAGATGAATAATTTAATAAAAAGAAAGGTCATTCTGCTATAAAACCTATTGTTTGTGAATTCTTAAGATTGGTACATATTGTAAGTGAAAAAAATAATGCTTAAGAAGGATTGTTGTCATAATTGAGTAGACAATTTATATATTTTGTTGAATTTGAAAGTAAAAAATTAGAAGTTGTTGCTGCTGGAACAGATTATTAAAATTCTTATTTAGATTATATTATTGGATAAGTAATTCCACTACTTTTATGTTATCATTAAAGAGTATTGAGTGTTTAATAAGAAGATGTTAAGACAGCATTAGTAGAATTTTCTAGTTAATTTGCCAAAGCTCTATGTTCAAGTTTCTATTAAAAATTAACAAAATTTGAAGAATTAGAAATCATATCAAAGTTGAGAGAATATTATTAAAATGAATATTATGAACCTGCTTTTAGATAGAAAGGAGAATAATCAATATTACATTTATACCATGTTTAATTTTAATTATAAGATGGTGAAGATTTATAGAAACCTATTTAAGAATAACAAGTTTAATCAATTCAGAAGAAATCTTAGAGTAAATCTAAAAATTTATTAAGTCAATTTGCATCTTTGAATTTATCTTTGATTAATAAAACTAGTAAGCATAAAAGAGGAGACTTAACTCCAATAAAATTATAGGAATAATGGAAAAGATTTGCTGAAGAAATGTTTAAATCATCAAAATTAGAAGAAGAAATAGATATTGAAAAGTAGGCATTGGCAGATGCCATTATAGGAATAGATAAATTAGTAAAGGAATCTTGTGAAATTAAACCATCTTTGGAATCAATATTGAAGAAATTTATAACATTTCTTTAGACTGCTGTATTGTAATAAGATAATAAAGGAACAATTGTGATATTATTAAAGATTATGTCAAAGATTATTGAGAAGTAAGATTCTGATGAAAAGAAAGAATACTATCAGAAATTATTTGATAATTTAGGAGCAACAAGAATGGTACTTAATGTAATTACAGATTATTCAAAATTACTTAGTAATGAAATGTTATTTTATTTAATTTCATTTATTAATGTACTTCTTAGAAATGGTAATACATAAGTATAGAATACTATTTATACATTTTGTCAAACTCAATAGAAAAGTGAAGTGATGTTTTAAACATTTGCAAAATATCTAGAGATAGCTGCTACTTCTGGAAGAGATATGAATGAAGATTAAGAGGAAGCTGAAATATAAAAGAAAATAGTAAATTGTATTTTAAAATTCTTCTAAAATTGTACAGAAGGACATTATTAAAATATGTAGAATTATATTAGATATTAATATAATTCAAGAGCATCTAAAGATCTAATCAATTTAGTAGCAGATTTATTTAAAAATTATGATAGAACTAAATAAAATTTTAGTAATTTAATGTGTTGTATAGACACTTTAAATGAATTAGTTTAAGGTCCTTGTTCAGAAAATCAAATAGCTGTTGCAGATTCTAAATTCTTTGATGTTGTCTAAGAAATGTTCCCTTTAAGAAAAAATGTTGCATTATAATAAAAAACACTTAAAGTTGCAGCAACAAAAAGAATCAGTGTGTTACCTTCCTAATCTACTTCTACTCTACTAACAAGAGGTATGAAGGCATAATTATAAAACAAGATTTTGATTTTGGTGCTATCATTGTTAGAGAATAGGGAAATTAGAGGAAAGAATTCAATAATTAAAAGAATTATGAGAGTATTGCCAATGAATGTTTTAGAAAGACATTTAAGTAAGATTTACAACAAATGGTTTAATAAATATACAGGTGATTATAATATGTAAGTATTTGAATTGTTAAAAATTGATGCATTGGAAATAAGTGAGGATAGTTAAGAATTTAAGGATTGTGAAATTATCATATAGAATGGTTTCTATATAATGTTTTTAATTTGCTATTATATGGAGAGTGATGAAGAGATCGATTCAGTTTTTATGGGATATAATAAATAATATCTTAAAAGTTAAAATCAATAGAATTCTTTATTTGATCCAAACTCTACATTAGGTTAATTATTTGCTTTGGGCATGGAATTGTATGAAATGTCCTTATTAAAAACATAATAAATGTTTAATGAATTGAATAAGGCTAGAAAGGATGATCCTGAATTCATAATGGAATAAATGAAACGTAAATAAGAAGAAAAGAAAAAAAGATTAAAGAAAGCATTTATGTTCTTTCGAGCTAGAACAGCTCATATAGAAGTAGTAAGAGATGAACAAATAGAATTAGTGTTCTTCCCATTATTACCATTTAGTAAATTAAATAAGGATGAGAAATAATCATTTTAATAAACAGTTGATCGATCCTCAGCTAAATCAAAGGTTTAGGATCTAATGGAAAAGAGTCCTGAATTAATATAAATAATGAGACATGAGGAAGAAATGAACAGATTCTATAAATAATATAAGCTCATTGGATTCTTTGCTAATTACATTTAATTGTGGAAGGATTTAGCCTTTTATTTGACATTGATAATTAACATCATGATCATAGGTTCCTTCTCACATTAATCAGATCCAAAAAGACCAAAAGATAAAGTTAGTTAAGAAGCTTTAGATGATTATGTATTCTTTAGAAAGGATGAATGGACCTAAACATAAACAAAAGAATTTATTAGTGCATTAGGATATGCAATGATGATTTGTTCCTTATTTGTAGTCGTATTTGTTTTGGCCAGAATAGCTCCACTTATTATTAAAAAAGCATTGCAAAGAAAACCTTTATTAGAAGGACCAGGAATGATAAAGTTATTATTAAATTGGTTAGCCAAATTCTTTTTTGTGCTTTTTTATTGTTTATAAGATTTCTAATTAGTCTACTATTTAGGATATGGAGCATTATCTGTAATTGGTACATTTGTACATCCATTTTTCTTTTGTTTCCATTTGACAGTCATACTAATCAGATATCCTACATTGAGTAATGTGGTTAGAGCAGTCACAATGCCTTGGTAATAATTAATACTTACTCTATTGTTAATTATAATCATTACTTATATCTTTACTCTGATAGCATTTTATGCATTACAAGAGCCCTTTGGTTTGGATTGCAAAGAAGTGAGTATTTGTTTCCTATAAATATTTGATAAAAATTTTAAATCCCCTGGAGGCATTGGAGGAGATATTACTAATAATAATCCATCTCCTACTTATGAGATCTTCAGATACATTTATGATTAAATTAATAATCTCTTATTAGTTATTATTATGGTAAGTATTGCATCAGGTATTATTATTGATACCTTTGGATAATTAAGAGAAGATGAAAATAAGATGAATAGTGATATAAAGGATAAGTGTTTTATATGTGGATAAGAGAAGTAATTATTTATTAATATTTAATCTAGTATCATATTTGAAAGAAGTTCTGATGGTTCATCTGGTGGATTTAAGAATCATATAAGACAGAATCATTATATGTGGAACTACTTATATTGTAATTTTTATATATAAATTGTTTAGATATTGCTTATTTATAATGGAAAGATCCATAAGATTATTCAGGTATAGAATCCTATGTAGATAAAAAAATAAAAGATATTGATTTGAGTTGGATTCCTTTTGGAAGAGCAAGAGAATTAGATAAAGGAGAGGATGAATAAGAAAAATAGGCTAAATAAATGGAATAATCTTCCTTAAATATTGCTTCATTGTTGACTCATTCCAATAATATAATGTTAGCACTTAAAGATAAGAAAGAAAAAAGAAAATAACATATCACTTAATAAACTTAACCAACACAATTTAAGGAGTAAATTGTATCCCAATAATCAATGGCTTTATTATGAATATCATTTTCTAACTCCATAAACTTATTAAATTGTTAATAAATTAGTTCTTATTTATGGTTTCTTTCTCTTTAATTACTGATGTATTATAGGTAATGGCAATTCTTTACTTAATTTGTCAGAATAATAATCACTTAAAGAAATGGATTTACTACCTTTATTTGATTAGATTTCATTTTTTGTGTTCTCCAATGTTTTTTATTATTCTGATTCTGATCTTATATTTGATGGTATTTTTTCAATTTTATTCATAAATCTATCAAACATAGGATATCTTTCTGTTTTATTTGATCTCCTACTAGATAGATTTTTAGGAGTTATCTAAGATTGTTATTAACTTTATTAACTATTTTTATTAGTGATAGTATTTATTGTTATAGTATCTTATTTCTCATCTTCAATTGTCATATGTATTTTTATTTCACTTTTTGCTGTCTAAGAATTCAATTCAATCAATTAAGCCTAAAATTAATCTGATGCAATATCAGCACATGTTTATCCTCCAGATTGAATTATTTAATCCAAAAATAAATAATAAGCAGTTGTGGCATCATTATGTTAATTTGAAATTAAACATTAAAATAAATACTTTTTTGTATATCCCAATCTTTCTACTTAATTTACAACATTGTTATCAATAGGAATTTTATGTTATCCAATTAAAATTCCTTGCTTGATTTAAAAACTTGTTTTATATAAATTAAACCAAGGATGTTTTCTAATTTAATCAATATTTGGTCTATCATCTGGATTTGGATTCAAAATCAATTTTATAACATCTACTGCATCATTACTTAAAAACTTTGGAACTTTATAATTGGCTGATAGAATTTTTTTATATAACTAATTTGTATTGGCATCTTCAAAAGGCAAATAACCACACAACATTACAAATAATACTACTCCACAACTCCAAATATCAGCTTTCAAACCACTATATAATTTTCCTGATATCATTTCAGGTGCTGCATAACAAGGTGATCCACAAGCTGTCTTTAATAGATCATCATAGGTATTTGAGAGACCAAAATCAACAATTTTGATTCGTCCTTTAATTAACAGATTTTCTGGTTTTATATCTCTATGGACTATTTATAATTTATGTAAATATTCTATTCCTGATAATAGTTATTAAAACAAAGCGCATGCATTAACTTCTGGTATTTTCTTATTATTAACAATGTAACTAAAAAGTTCTTTTTGGCAATATTCCATTACTATGAAAATATATTTAGTTGTCTCAAAGACCTCATATAACATAATAATATTTGGATGTCTAACAATTTTCAAAATATGTAATTCGCGTTATACTCTTTCAATTTCAACAATATCAACCATTCGTGATTTATTCATAATTTTAATGGCTACAGTTTGTTGAGTAGGAATGTGAACTGCCAATTTTACCTTTCCAAAAGTTCCAGAACCTATAGTTTTTCCCAATTGATAGTTGCCAATGCATTTCATAATATAATTTATAATAATCACATTATTGTACAACACTCAGTCTTACCAACCCTCACTTCATACATTCTATGTATTTAAAGAAATTTTTGGGTAAGAAACTCAAATTTATTCACCTCATTTAATATTATATTTTATATTGAAAAAATTTGATTCCTCCTATTTTATACTTAATTGCAATGAGTTCAATTTAATTTTATCATATAATTATAAAATCTTAACATCTCCTTTAAAACATATTTATGAGATTAAATTATATATGAATATACTATTTCTAAATTTAGAATATTCAAAGAAATTCATATACAATTCAGATCTTTATTTTAAAAAAAGACAATATGTCTTATTTTGGATTTTCTCCTATTTTAGTATCTTTATTATTTAATAATATAATATTAATATAAAATTTATGGATTATGTGTATAATTTCAGTATTTTTTCAATTTTTATTATATGGGAACTTTTATTAATTATTTGATCTATCCTTATTATAAAAATTCCTATTTTATGAATGAGGATGGAATGGATATTTTTCATTATTTTCGCCTTTATTTTATTATTTAACAATAAATGAAGTTTAATTAGAATCTTTATTTTATTATTTCCAATCAGTTTTTATTATTTATTAACAACCTGGATATAAACAAAAAAAGGATGTTTAATGAACTTAGTTATAATTTTCATTAAATTAAATTGAAAACAATGTTGATTCACATTTAACACATCTTTTATCAACTATTTTTATTGATTTAACAATATCAGGTAGGAAAATAGTTTAATTACATTATGGATAAGAAGAGCATCCCAGAAAATTAGTTTTCTTAATCTTTGAATATCTTATTTTCATTAAATTCTAACATAAATTACATTAAAAACAATTATCTTTGTTTTATGTAGTTTGGTTATGACTATTTTAATGAATATCTTCTTAAATTTGACAAAGTTTGGGACAAATCTTGACTAAATTTCCAGTTAATTATTTATTAGTAACAAATTAAGAATTACAAAATTAACAAATAGTAGGAAATTATGTTGAATTTTTTGGTAAATCCTCTGATTTCTTATTTTTTTAATTCTTAGTTTTTTTAATTTTTTTTTAATTTTGTGTAGTTTCATCTACATCATCAGATTAAATTCTTGGTTGATTATTATTATCATCATTATCATTATCTTCATCATAATTTTTAAGAGCTTCCAAATATTATCCAAAAGTTTTTATTATTAACTTTTATTTTTCTTAAAGTTATTTTAAAATAATAGTCATTTCATCTATAGTTGTTTAAACTATTTAAGATTTCTCTTTTTTACCTAGTGCTACTTCATTCATTCTTTGTTCCATAATGGCTCTTAGAAATGGTTAATGTAAAGTAAAGCCTAATATTTCATAAGATTCAACTAGAGCAAGTCCAATTTTTGTAGGTTTAATGATTTATCCCTTCTTAATTGCATATTCTCTATCTTAAATTGTATTGATATGTTCATGAATTGTAGCATCAGTACCTATACCATTTTTATCCATCAATCCTATTAGTTCAGCTTCAGTCATAGGTTTAGGAGGAGATGTTGATCCTTTTTAAAGTGTTAATTTAATTTTGATAGTATCTCCTTATTAATAATTAGGAACTTAAGATTAAGACCATTCATCATATATATATATTTCTAAATAATTCTTTTCTTTTATAACTAAACCTGCTTTTGAGAATGTCTCATCATTAATTTATAATGTAATAGTTGTTTCTGATCCTTTAGCATTTTTAGAACAACAAGCTAAGAAATGTCTAGTAATAAGTTGATAGACATCCCATTCTTATTTATTTTGAGATTCATTTTCAATCATCATTTTAACAGGATGAATTGGAGGATGTGCTTTATCATCTTTATTTCCTGCTTTAGGATATTCAAAAGCAAAGTTAATTAAATTGGTTGCATATTCTCCCCATATAGGATGATTTTATTAATCTCTTATGATAGTTTATAAATTAATGGTTGGTGGAAATTTATTAGTTTCTGTTCTTGGATAACTAATATAACCTTTATTATATAATCTTTCTGCTAATTCCATTGCTTTATGTGCTGAAATCTTTAATTTTTTAGATGCTAATTTTTCAAATTCTATTGTACATAATGGATAAGGTTTCCATCTTTAAACATCTTTTTATTATACATTAATCACTGTAGCATTTTCTTAGTAACATCTTTCAAATAATAAGGTAACAATAAATTCATCAAATAAATGGTTTCGATCCCAATTATATATACATTTTTAATCATCTTCACTTTAAATGAACCAAAATTATTCTTTAATAAAAGAATCAATCTCTTTCTGTCTTTAAACTACAAATCCAAGAGTTGGTATTTGACAAGGACCATAACTTATAATAGAAGATAGATTAAATTGTTTTTATAGTAATAATGTTTGAAATCTAGTGAAAGATGCACCTATTCTAAGATCTATTTCTTATCTTGCTATGACTGAATTTGATAAATTTTCATCTGGATATTTTAATGTGTCTAAAGCCTAAAATTATAAATTAAATATTATTAATTTTTACTCTTCGAACATCAACTTAAGTGACAGCTGAAAAATGAGCTCGATATATTTAAATACTTGGATTTGCTTCTTTACATACTTCTAGTACTTCAAATGCTATATTTTCACCTTCTCTATCACAATCTAACCATAGAATTAACCTATTACAAATTGAAGCAAAATTTTTTAGATTCAATTCTAAGTTTTCTAATTCCTTTATATGATAACTTACTTACACTTATCAATAGATATATTATTTTCTATTTCTGCTTCTTTTAAAATTATGATGGGATCCCACTTCTCCCAATTCTAATACTTTGATGGATACTTCAAATTCTTTAAGTGTCCAGAAACAGAGGTGATCCACATTTCTGCTTCCACATCTTTTAATCTATAATCCAACTTAAATAACTTATTAAACGGAGATTTGGTTTCTTCAATACGATGATCTTTACTAAGTACATTTGCAATTGATCTAGCCACAGATGGTTTCTCTGCTACATTTAGAACCTTTATTTTATCGATCTTTATAAAATTTGTTGAACTAAAATACCTTAGTGATTGTTTTAAAATTATTCATTTATTTAATGATTGACTAAGACTTTCCACCATCTATAGAGAATGTAGGGAAATAGAAAACCTTATCTTGGAAGTCATTTAATGATTTCCCACTTTTTGTTGAATAAAGTTCTTAATTTCCAAAACAAGGAAAATTAGGTAATTGTTATTGGATTGCACCATTGGTTTCTGTATATGCTGTAAAGTAATTATCTTATAATATAATTAGACCATAACAAATAAAATCATTATTTCAATCTCATGATAGTGATTTTACAACAGTAAGTTTCTGTATTGATGGAGATTGGTAATTAGTCACAGTTGATCATCACTTTCCTTACAATGAAGAGAAATAAAAGATTGCTTATAGCAAATTAGTAGATGGTGCATTATGGGCTATGATATTAGAAAAGGCTTGGGCCAAACTATACGGTTCCTATTAACAAATAAGTGCTGGGTTCAATAGGTATCCTTACAAAAATATCTTAATCTTAGAACTACATTTAAAGTGTTAACAGGAGCACCAACAAACAAGTTCCGAACACGTGATCCTGATTTCAAACAGATTATTTATGAAATTGGAGCTTTACGTTTTCCAGTTGGTGCAAACAGTAAAAAACAATAGATAGATAATATATTCGCAACAAATCATGCTTACTCAATACTCTCAATTGATGAGAATTAAATCATTGTTAGGAATCCTTGGGGATTGAAAAATAACGATTAACATACACTTACCTTTGATGAATTTAAATAAAGATTTGCTAGTATTGAATGTTGTTATCATTTTAATGGATATTAATATTAAGGTGAGAAGGTGACATCAGATGTTTTAGAACCTGTTTATTTTGAGATTGAAATAAAGATTCCAGGTAACTATTTTTTTACAATAAACTAAAAAAATAAAAGATGGTTTCGTAATAAACCAAATCTTAAATATGTTATATCACCATGTTAAATTTAAATGATTTGTGGTGATACAATTATATGTTAATAGCATCATTAATCTAATAAAGAATTATGGATCAATTTTAATTTTTAAAGACCTTGTAAAGTCTGTATCATCTGTCAAGTTGAATGGTAAAATATTGCTATTAATGAATTTATTTTCAATACTTATGGTCCAGAATTCAGTCAAAAAAGAATTACAGAAATCCTTAAAAGTAATGAAGACATCACCAATTTGGGATCAATACAATTTGTATAAAGAGATTCAGAGAAGGAGTAAGAAGAAGAAGAAAAGAAAAAGTTAATTTAAGAAGTGGATTTTCAATAACAAGAAAATGCATAAATAATTGAACCTCCACCCGAATAGAAAGAGCGTAAAAGTTGTGGATAATGTTCAATTTATTGATAAATATAATTTTATTATTAAAATGTCAGTTATGAGTTAGAATAATGATCCTTCTATGAAATAGAGAGACAATAATCGTCAACAAATCACATCTCTAAGTAAATATTTCTAGTATCATACTCTAGATTAATTATCAAATCTATATGGCAAGTCAAAGCCTGGTGAATTAGCATAATCACTTGTTTATGGTGATAAACCAAAAAAGGAAAACAATCGTCCTTCAAAATAAATGTAAACAGTTGTATCTGAGAAACCTAATCAATGGCAAACAAGAACAGTAGCTGTGTCTCCTTCCAAATTTACAGTTCTTTCCTAATAACTTTATAATCACATCCCAAATACATTAGAAGCCTAGAAATCTTAAAGAGCCTTCCATATTAAAGATTAAAAATTGTTATTATCTCCTGAAAGATTACATTCCTTACCAAATTAAAATGGAGATAAAACTCCTGAAGTCTGTAATAGACTCATTGAATACAAGTCTTTTGTGAGTGACAAGAAATAAACACTCAAAGACCAAATAGATGCTGAATATTTGAGTCAATGCAGCTTTTAACCATAAATAGATGAGAAGAGTAGAAAAATGGCAATAAAAGCTACAAATCAAGAAGTTCGTTCTGCTGATGAATTTCATGAATAATAAATGAGACATCTTTAAAAAGTCAATGAAAAGAGAGAAATACTGTAAAAGTAATAAGAAGAAGATGAAAAGGCCGAGTTGTCTAGTCCAAAATTAACTGTTAAAACTTAGAAATTAACATTAAAATATTGTGAATAGCCTCTTGTTGAAAGATTACATGAAGTGAAATCTTAAACTTAAACATTACCTGATTCTACTTTAAATCATTCATTTAAACCCTAGATATCAAAGAAATCAAAGGAAATCAAAAGAGAAGAATCAGTCTAAGATTTCTTATATAATGATGCTAAAAATAGATTAGAATAAAAAAAATAAACTGAAACAATGATTCCATAATCAGTCATATCTCCTACTGATAAAAGTTAATCTTGGTTTGTTTAAAGATTTATTAAAGAATTCTATTATTAATTGAGTGGTTTGGATAGAGTATAAGAGACAAAGGATTATTCTAAGATTTATTAGGATGACTTTTAAAAAATATTGGAAGGTTTAGAATTTGGATAATGTGATATGTTATGGAATGAATTGAATAATGGATTTTATGTTTTATCAAGAAATCTACTTGTTATTTTATTAGCCATACAAGCAGTTCCATAACATTTAATAGAAATACCTTTGTATAAACCTAAAGTGGAAGAAAACATATAGGTTAAGTCTAAATATTAATGTGATGAGAATGGGAATCTAATATTGAGTGTTAGTGATTGTTAAGAGTTACACAAAATGTTCTATAAATTATATTTGAATACTAAATAATAGAATGGAAATGGAGTTAGAAGAAGAATGGCACGTTCTCCATAGCCTGAGATCAGATGTGGATCACCAAAGATATCAGATAGAACAAAATAATTGGCTGAAGCTAAAAGATAAGATTCATCATTATTTGACTGGTTCAATTAATAAGAGGAGAAGAAAAAGTAGAGTTTAGATGAGTTAAAGAAATAAGTAGAAGAGGAAAGAATGAAGGAATGCAAATCAATTTAAAGAGAAATTACAATAGATTTACATCAATTAGCCAAACCTCTTCAAAAATAAGAAGATAGAACTACAGTAGATGTGGAATTTGATAATCAATAATAGCATTGCACATTCCAACCACAAATTAGTAAGCCAGTCCATAAGACTCAGGCAAGTAATTATGCTGTGTAAGAGATGGAAAAATAAGCGGCTAGAATGAAGGAAGCTAGATTAAGATAGAAGACTCTTGCAAATTTAAAAAGCAAAGGAACTACTACTAATAATACTATTAGAAGAAAGGAGAAGTGTCTTACTGAGAATGTACTCAATAATGAGCCAAAATAAAAGAAGAATAAGAGTAGACCAATTAGTGATAAGAGTACTCCTATGTTGTATGTGGATGTTAAGATTGAGGATGGTAAGAGTGCAAGAATTGTAGTATTTGAAGGAGATACTTCAGTTAGTTTGGCTAATAAGTTTGCTAAAGAACATAGTAATAATAAATTTTAAATATTAATTAGAATTGGATGAGAATATGAAGGAAAAACTAAAAGATTTACTAGATCAATAGATTAATTCCTATTTGATGAAGATTGAGGAAGAGTAAGAGTAGGAAGATGATTGATATATATATATACTTAACATATAAATAATATATTTTAAAATGTATGTCAAATTTTTGACAGAGTGACAAGTTCAGAATTAAATAACATCGAAATTAAATAATTTTACAGCAATGTTTAATGAAGAATTAGGTGTCATTGATTATGAAGTAGAAAGTGATGAATCAATTTAATTGATAGAAAATCCATAGGATATTGTCATTCCAACTCCAATATAAGAATAAAAATAAACAACTTAGTAAATTATACAATAATCATAACAATAACCAGAATAATCAAATATAGAAAATACAGAAAATATTGAAAGATAATAACTTGAAGAAGAATAAATGTTAAGAAGACCTTATGCATTAAGATGGAAAAAGAAATCAATTAAGAAATTAGAAAAAATCACTTCCAAAATGACTGATTAAGATTTAGATGAAATTAAGGATGTTTTAACTAAAAAGGTAGCAATCTCTGATAGTAAAATAAATAATAACATCAATAATTCTAATAATGATGTAATCATATCTGGTTCTATTTTAAAAAATCCATAAACAACACTCAATTAAGTGCAGAAATAAAAATAATTTTAAGTCCTTGTTGAACATTTTGCAAATAAACCTGACTTCCTGGAAGCAATTATTGCTTAAGATTTAGAATAAGAAAATGCAAATTAAGATGGAGGTATACTTAAAAAACCTATGATTGTACCTCCAAAAGCAGGATTAAAAAAGTAACCAGGAAGAAAAAAAACAAATGTCACTTTTGAAGATCAATCATAACCACCAAATGGAGGAATTCAATTTATTAAAACTAGTGTTCTACCATAAAAGTTACCTCCTCCACCACCATAACCTCAATAATAAATTCAAAATATACTTTCCAAATTCTAAGAAATTAGAGAATAATCAGTAGCTCCTACTTAAAGTTAATAAACTACTGCAGTCTAAGATGTTTCAGATATGCCTTTAGGAACAGGAGCATGGTATCCAAATAAATAAGATAGAAAAAGTCAACCTTTTATACCACCTCATGCTGGATCAAATCCTAAAATATTACCTACAATTAGTTCAGTTTAAATGATCTCTACATCTTAAGCAGCTTAATAATCTTTAAATCATAAATTTCTAGGAATGAATCAAAATCAATCCAGAATTAGTAATAGTCCTTCTAGAGTAAGAGATATGATCACATAATAATATACATCTTCATATTAAGTTGATAGACCTCCAAATATGCCAAGTAGACAACAACCTATTTTTTAATAATAAATATTAGAAAAGAATATCAATTATGAACTGAATCAAGTAAAGAAAAATAAAGAATAATTAAGTAGTCATTAATAATCTTAATTAAGGGAATCTTAAATAAAATTATAAGCAAAGTTATAAGAAAGTGTTAAGAGATAAAGTGTTGCTTAACCAACCATAGAGGAAAATGATTCTGATTTTATGGATGATGTTATGGATAGTCAAGCATTTATAGATTTTAAGAGAGCTGGTAATTTAATTTGTGGATCTTAATAATAATAAATATAATAATATTATTGGTAAGAGATTAATTTCAATACAGATATTCCTAAAGATTATTATATGAATGAAAAGTTTAGAGTTGATGTAGGATAAGATATTGAAATATTTGATCCTTATGAATTATTTAAATTGTATTTTGATTAAAGTATATTCAAATACATTTGTTAAATATCAAATAAACGATAATGTATTAGAATTGATGAAGATATTTTGGAATCATTTATTTCAGCATTAATATATATATTCTATATCTAATTATTGGGTATGAGAGAAATTAAAAGAGTTAGATTTGATCATATACTTGATTATGTAACATTTGGTCATATTTGTAAAGAAATACGAATTGATGAATTAGAAGATTATTCTTTCATTTTTGAAAAAATAAGTAAGAATTTTAAAAATAATTATCAACCAGAAGAATTCTTAACACTTGACTCTCCTATCTTTTATCAAAATCATAGTGTAGAAGGTCTTATATCACTATCTGATGGAATGAAAGGATATGTATTAGATTTTATCTATGGTATCAAAGATTAAAAGATTCTATAAAGTTTATAAAAATATTAAGGTAAACATCATAAACTTTATTTGGGACCTGATGTTTCATCTCTTAATCTAATATCTTAATTGAAAAAGAAATAGTTTGGTTCATTAGCAAAGTTAGTAGACAAACAGGTAATTTACTTAAATATATTTAGACCCAATTAAGTTAAGAGTAGATTTAAGAAGTGAAATAAAATGCTTAAAAAGGTAAAAGTACTCAATTTTTATCATCTGATAATCAAACAATTATGTTAATTTATGCAGAAAGACAATAACATTTATAATAAGTAGAAGGATTTGTATCTTCATTTGCTGATTTCACAAGACTCAAACCTCAAGATACTAAAATTAAGAGTGATGTTAATAAACCAATCATCTTATATCTATATGATAAAATAAAGACATAATATGATAAAAGAGGAAAGACTTATTAATATTCACAAATACCTCATCAAGATACAAATCAACATTTAGAAATTTTAGTTTAATTAGTCTATTCAAGTATTTATAATGCTAATATTTTAAATAAAATAAAAAATCAATAGTCTTCATTAGCACCAGATAAAGCAAAATAAATGTATCTTGAATTTGTTAAATAATTATTACATTCCCTATATGTACGTAGTTTTAACAGAAGAGGTATTAATTAATTTCCATAAAATCATACTTTGGAGTCTGGTGATACTGGAACCTTTAGTTGTATTGAATGTGGAGAATCTAGTTAAACTATTTGTAGAGAATGTTCAAATCATTTCTAAATGATAATCCCAGTATGTAGAAGTAAAAATGAATAATGCTTAAAATCACATATAGAAATGTTAATAAATCAACCTAAAATTACAAATGCTAAAAGAAAACTTACAAATAAATAAGCTATTGTTAAATTTGAATTTTATCGTTCTTAAATTGAATCATCAAAAGATGCCAATGCTAAAACTGCTTTACCTGTTATTGATGATACTCTACAATAATTGGATATTTTGGATCCTGATGAAGAGTTATCCATTGGAATCCAAACATTATTGGTATCTTTATCAGATTTGATACAAAAAATGTTCCAATAACCTAACATATTAGTTCCATAGAAAACTTAACAAAATAGATAGGAAATTTATACTTTAAATCAAATAGATCCACCTATTAGATCAGCATAGCAACTATCTAAATCAATTTCTTAGGTTTATAACAATTAATAAGAAGTTGTTCAAAGTTCTTAAGTGGTGCCTCAAATAATAAAAACAAAAATTGGAGAATAAAAGAATATTGAACCCTAAATTTAGAAATTGTAAGCTAGAGTGGCTAAGATCAATAAATGATATATATAATAATATAATTTTTATTTAATTAGTTAATTGAATTATTATACATAAATGAATATAATATTATTATCTATTATAAGTAAAATTATATATTGATATTAATACAATACACCAACTACATAGTAATTTATAAGTAAGATCAATTATTGTTTTCACTTCTCAATTTTTATAGTTAATTGTTAAGTTGGACTAATATATTATTGATTCCATAGTTGTTTATATTTTTGTAAACCTTTTTTAATTAATGAAATCTCGGTTATAATTATTATATGCTAAATAAAGCATTAACTTATTGTCTTTAAGATGATGATCCAATCAAAATTTCTGAATTAATTGGTGTTCGAGAATATCAGAAGTAACCAAAACTATGTCAGAGCACATTTGTTACTAATTCAGATTTGAAATAGATGATACTTAATCAAAAGAGAGAAAATAGTGTTTAATCATATCGCAAAATTTAACATTATGATGCTGATTTAAAACCTATTAACCGAACTTTTGATTGTAGATTACCATTGAACTAAAATACATGTCGAAAATACATAAATCTGAAATAAATTCAGGAACCTACAAAACCATAACTTTATTTTGGAATCAAACATTAATAATTTAAAGTAAAATTATTCTTTACAAGAATTTTAGATAAAAATCAAAATGCAAAGTAAACGATTAGAGGACATGTTCTGAATATAAAACTTTGACTAATTAATTTATTAATTTTTATTTGCTCATGAATTTTAACAGATAGGAATTACTTAATATCTAAAATAGAATATTTAATCGTCCCAAAAGATTAAATTCTGTCTATGTGGCACCAACCTTAGATGATATTGGTATCTTAGCTGAATTACCAAATAATAAGTTCTCAAATTTAGGATTTAAATAATAAAGTGCATTAAGAACCTAACTCAAAAAATATCGAAATTTATTTCTATATGATAAGAAGTTATTTAGAAATAGGAAAGAATCCAGAGACTTTAAAGAAAATACAGAAAATAAGGGATCAATTAATTACATCAATAGTTCTAAGCAATCCTCATAGCCTCTTTGGGAAGATGATATGAAAATCACCAAATTGAGTATTATGAAATCAGAAATATTACGTAATAAGGTTACATCAGATTTACCAAAACATATTAATAATTCTCAATCTAATTGTCCTAGAAGATTATCTCATATCAACCCAGAACCAATCTAATTCAAAAATTTAATAGTGTTACCTTCTATTAGAGGTTGGGACAATAACAATCAAAACTCATAGAGATCAAACTGATTTATTACTATTTATTATTAAATTTATGTAAAATAATATTACATTATCTGTGGACCATAAAATCCCTATTCCTATTTAACATGACAAATAGCGTTTAGTAATCACTTTGTTGACAAATGAAGAGATCATTGTCCAAGTATATTAGTCAATTGATGAAGAACGAACAAAATTCAATTCCTAATTTACTATAATCAATCTAAAATTAAACCAAAATACTTAATTTCAGTATCTCTCTCTTATATTAGATCGATAGATTTAACGATGAAGTTTTTCAAATCAATATTATTGATGAACAATACCTATCGTTTTTAGCATATGAAAAAGATAATTTAATGTTTCTCAATTATAAAAATGGAGAATTTAATAATAAATACAAAGGTTGTTTATATTAACTACTTTTTCATCCTTAGGTGGATCTTTAAATAAAAGAATATAGAGATTTATATTTTAATCAAGCACTTTCTTATTGTATCAATAAAAATTCTGTTATTGCTCTCTTATGTGATTTTCGAGTAACCAATAAAAAGGAAGTATTAGTAACAATTTAGAAGAATAATTAAATTTTACAAGTATACAGTTTTTTTAGAGAAAATGGAAAACTTGGTAAAATGATGTTATTTTGTGTAATTAACTTATTCATTCTAGCTAGATTCAAATTTTATAGTTGCTTAATCAATAATAGAAGCTTAATAATTAAATTTTATAATTTTGAATGAAGAAGGTTTTAAAGAATATTCAGTAAAATTATAAATGAATGAAGATACAAGTATTGTTAAAATATTCTATAAAAAAGACAATGTAATAAATTTATATTGATATTTTCTTATAGATTATATTTTTATTAAATGAAAACAATTTTGGAAACCCTTGGGTTGTAATTGTAGATTCAAATACTTTACTATTGAAAAAATGCATAGAATTAACATTAAAAATAGATGATAATTAATTTGCAGTCATATTAGATGTATAAAATAAATTAATATCCATAGGCTTATTTATTGAATTGTCAATAACTATTTATTTACTATGAAATGAATATTGAAGGAATGTATAATGAATAGTTTTTATAAGCAGTTGATTTTACAGAAGATTTTTAAAAATTCATTATTAAGGATTATATTAGATATCCTGAAACATCTGTTTCAAATATAGTGGTATCAGATTGTGGTTTTGTCACTGTTCCTAGAGCTGTAGAGATTGGCACAATATAAAATAATTATTTAGAATTTGATGTTTCTCCTATATCCATATAAAAAGGAGATAGTATTGAACAAAAGATCATTAAATTAAATTAAGAATCACATTTAGTTTATTATAATAGATTACCTAATATTCTATGTTATGCATATCATTTTATGGAAAAGAGAGGGTTATTTACATATTAGAATGAAAATGATTTTTAATATATTGCAGGAGAGATTATAAAGAAAATTAAATCATAAAAAAGAATGAATCAAATTTAAATAGAATGATCTTAATATTTGTGAAATGGAAAGAATGATAATAATTAATATAATTTATATTGGGGCTCAATAGTCTTCTTGTAAAAATCCAGCATCTCTTTTGGGGAAAGAATTGCATGAATCAACATGAATTTCACTAATTTGAACATAAATATGTACAATCCATTTCTGCAATTCCATACATCATGTAATTTTTCATCTTTAATACACCAATGCTTCTAACAACATTATGTTTTATGTAATCCTGCACAAACATGACCATCTGATTTTTTGCAATCTTTATGACATGAATCATTCTCAGCAGTTGATCTAACCCATTTCTTATCATTGCTTGTGATAGGAGGAGCCATTGTTGCTGTTATTATACCAATCAATAGAAGAACCAATAATAATCTCATTTCCGTTTTTATATTAAATTATTAATTCAATTTATAATATAAAAAAAGAAAGGAAATCCATTCAATATTTTTTTTCTTTCATTTTTTATATTTACATTCAATATACTATTTTTATTAAGTTAATAATTAATCAAAAAAATATAAAATTCACTTTAATCAATGAAATTTAATCAAACATATTACAAAATTGAAAAATTAAATTTTGTACACTATATATAAAATTCTTAAGAATTCATAAGATTGTTCCCTTACTTAAACTTAATCAAACATTAACATAATAATAAAAAAAAAAAAAAAAAAAAAAAATGCAATCTATTGATTGGTATAAACTTTAAGACTTAGTACATTTGATCAATAATAAAGCTTATAGGTGCGCTAAATATCATGAGTTGATAACTTCATTAGAGAAAAAAAATTCTTATGAATCACCAGAGGAATATGAAGAGAAAATATTCCCTTTATTTTAAAATGAAAATTATTGTAGCTTATAAAAGGAAATGAAATCTCATTACAAAATTTTTTAATTATAATCTTCATATACTCTAAAATATAGTGTTATGATTGATGAGCATTACTATGCTAGTTCTCGTACAGGTATTAAGTTGAAGGTAAAGAAACGTATAAAAGAAGAAGAGCGTGAGAATGCTTCTTGGAAATATTAAAAATATGTACAATATTTAAGTTTTAAAAAATCGAATTAATTTATAGGTGGAATTTTCAAAAAAAATTAACCTGATGAAATCTATTCAACTTTATGTCTATACATAAAGGAAGAAGATAAAAAATATATAATATTACCATATACTTAAGATGTTATGAGAAATTTCATTTACAAATAATGGAAAGGTGAGGAGGATACTATAAATATTAGGAGAAAATAATTTATTATAAATTTTATTCCAATAAGCTCACCAAAAGTATACTAAAATGAAGTAAATACAATATTTAGACTTGAACATTGCAGCTTTTATGAATTAATACTAAGGCCTTTAAAAATTAATAATGTTGTTGATTCAACTAAATATGGTGACAAATTAAAATAAGTTTTTTAAATTTCAAAGTAAAATAACATCTTTACAAATCATTTTGATAAATCGTAATTAGAAGCTATTGAAAATGCTATAGATTTTACCAAAACAGTAAATAATTATAATGTAAATAATAGTTTACATTAATTGAAGGTCCTCCAGGAACAGGAAAAACCTAAACCATTTTAGGAATCTTATCAATTTTCTAGAGTTTATTAAAAGAATCTAGGAAGGAGAATGAAAAGGATGTAATATTAATTTTAGGAAAATCTAATGGGATTGTAAATGATTTAGTGAGAAAAATTAATAAAAGTATAGCAACTCCAAATTCCATAATTTATTGTTCAGATGAATAACCTAATACTCTTAAAGTTGTTCGTTATGGTAGACCAGATTTATGTGAAAATGATATAGCCTAATATAGTTTAGAAATTAGATCCTAATAAAAATTATTTAAATAATTAACAACTGAGGTCACAAGCACTTTTTCTAAATTTATTACAGCAGAGATCAGTTAATATTTAATATAAGAGTAAATTTAAGACTTTAAATCTTTTTTGAAAGACATAGATGAATAGAATAATATAGAAACAAATTAACCAAAAATAAGTCTAGTTTAGTTAATGAAATATATAGAATATCTCAATTTTAGAACAAAAAATGTAAATATATTGAAGGCTTTTGGACATGTTTATAAAAATTTGCATAAGGTTTTGAAAACTAATTATACAACATATTTATAAATAGAAGATAAATTTCTTTAATATGTAAATAATTATTAGTTATAATAGCGTCATATCATAGCATCTACATTAAATAGTTGTTCTCATAACAAATTGAGAAATGCATTATAGAATGTAAGATTGAGAATGTGCATAATTGATGAGGCGCCAACAGCTTTAGAACCATCTTAATTAATTCCATTTATAGAATATAATAACATTGAAAAAATAGTTCTAATAGGAGATACGAAACAATTAAGTCCAATAGTAATTGCAAAGGAATCTGAAAGAATGTGTTTGAACCGCTCTTTATTTGAAAGAATGTTATGCTGTTTAGAATCTAAAAAATTAAAAGAATAATATCGATAAATGCCTAATCTAGCAGAAATTACATCTAAAATTTTTTATTCCAATACACTTAGAAAGAGTCCAATCTAAATGTAGATACCTGATTACATTCTAAATAGAATAGATAAAAATAAAAACAGCTTATTTTTTAATACACCATAAGGTACAGAAGAAATTAAGGATTCTAGTTTTAGGAATATATTTGAGTGTCGTGCAATCATTCAATTAGTGAAATATCTATTGAATGATGAAATCAAATCAAAAAAGAAAAAGGTAATTTCAATTATTAGTCCTTATTCAATGTAAAAAGAATTATTGAGATTGTAATTAAAATTAGAGAATCTACTTAATTACGTAGAAGTAGATACAGTAGATTCTTTCTAAGGGAAAGAGAATGAAATTGTGATTCTATCTTTAGTACGATCGAATGGATCAATTGGTTTTTTATATGATAAGAGAAGAGCAAATGTGGCATTATCAAGAGCTCAATATTGTTAATATGTGTTTGGATCTCAATACACATTTGACAAGTAATTTGAAAATAGAAATGACAACTTTTGGAAATCACTAATCTAATTATATGAAAGTAATTCTCAAATAATTGATTATGATTTTGAGAATTTGAGGAATCCAGATTTCTTCCAGTAGTAATTGAATAGATGATATTCTATTTTCAATTATATAATAATAATAATAAAATAGGATTCTATTCAAAAATTCATTATTAATTAAAATATTTATAACACAAACATCAATTAATATATGGGTACTTGTGGTGGTATATGTGGGTAGAGTAATCCTGAAAATACAATTGTAAAAATTTAATAAGTTAATATGGGTGATATTGACAATTAAATTGAAATGGGATTATAAATGGGGGATGAAGGTGTTCCAATTACACATTAATAAAGACTTGAAGAAACATTAAATTAACCCAATTCAAACAATGAAAATTAGGGATATGAGACATAAAAGAGACATTCTTTTAAATTTGATGAAATTAAAACTTAAATTTTATAAGAGTCAGTATTAGATAAATGTGAACCTGTAACATTAGAATCAGGAGCCATTTATACTGGGTAATGGTAAAATGAATGTAAACATGGTTGGGGAAAAGAAATTTGGCCAGATTTATCAGTTTATGAAGGTGAATGGGTTAATGACAAAGCTTGTGGAAAAGGGAAACTGATTCATGCTGATGGAGATGTATATGAAGGTGAATGGGTTAATGATAAAGCTAATGGATTTGGGAGATATTATCATAGTAATGGAGCAACATATGAAGGAGAGTGGAAAGATGATAAATAACATGGTTATGGAGAGGAACAATGGCCAGATGGTTCAAAATATAAAGGTTAATATGAGGATGGAAAGAAACATGGTTAAGGTTTATTATAATTTGTTGATGGATCATTTTATAATGGAGAATTCAATTAAAATGATATACATGGAAAAGGTACTTATTTTAATTTAACATAGGTTAATATGTTTGGGCTGATAAAAGAGAATATGAAGGATAATGGAATAATAATAAAATGCATGGTATTGGTATTACTAAATGGCCAGATGGAAAAATATATGATGGAGAGTAATAAATAGGAGATTATTATTTATAGATATTTAAATGATAAAAAAGATGGTTTTGGTACATTTATTTGGCCAGATGGAAGAAAGTATGTTGGATAATGGGTGGATGGAAAATAACATGGGAGAGGGACATTTACTAAAGTAAGTGGAGAAAGTCGTTAAGGTGAATGGGTTGATGGAAAAAGAATAAGATGGATGGAATTGGAAGAATAATAAACAAATTGAAAATTTTCTCAAATACATTATAAAACTTAAATGCATTAGACTTATATTTATACTAGAATTATATTTTGAAAAATTATGTCCTAAGCAATTTTTAATCCATCAATTTAAGCTGAATAAATTGATATTATTAAAAAGAAACCTAGTCTAAAGTGTGACACAGAACAGAATTTCTAAAATGATCAGTATTTCTTATTTTTATTTCCAAATTAGAAATGAATTATAGAGTATGAAAACAAATAAGTAAGAACCTATTTTTTTTCAAACTCCTATAGTAGAAGAGAAACTTAGTTTATATGATCATATCTTAGTTAAATAAATAGAATCCAAATAATTAGGCAAATCGTAAACATTATATTAGATATTATTAAGAATTCAAGCATCTCATTAACTAGGTGGTGTATTTTTATTTATAGTAAAAGTAATCAAACTACTTGGTTTCAATAAATTAACTACAATTTCATTTACAATAGCTATCTTAATCATTATATCGTAACAAATAAATATTTTACAATGAGTTCTCTACTTTGGATTTTTAGTGTTGTTATTGGAACTATTGGTATCAAAAGATAAAAATACAATTCACTAATTTTCTATTTTTTAGGAATAATTGTATCATTTATCATTGAATTTTCAAGTACTATTGTTATTTTAGCAACAAATCAAATGGCTGATCATTAATTAGGGATCTATAATAAAAATATAGTAATAAGGTTAATAATATAAATATCCTTATAGGATAATAATTTTTATGACAATTGAATTTATGGTAATTATCTATTAGATCATGATGATTAGATCAGTAGGACAAATCAGAAAATTATTTATTGATATTGAAAGATTATAATTGGAGAATCAAAGTAATAATTATATCGAAATCTAAAAAATATTATGATTATTAATTATCACATTCTTTTATTTACAATCCAATTTAATCAATATTCATTCTATTTTCCTGATTCATCATTTTTAATATTATTAATTTATAGTTTTAATTTATGGGTAAAAAAATTAAAAAGGGAAAAGAAGGACCAGTCAAAGAATATGCATCCAGAACTAAAGCTCTCAAAAAACTCTAAGTCAATCTCAAGGATTTCAGAAGACTTTGCATCTTAAAAGGAATTTACCCAAGAGAACCACCTTAAAAATTAAGAAAATAACATAAAACATATTATCATAATAAGGATATTGCTTTCCTTAAAAATGAGTCTATACTTGATACATTCAGACAAAGACAAGCTCATTTAAAAAAAATAAGAAAAGCATTAACTAGAGGTGATAAATTGAAGGCTGGAAGATTACGAAGAAATCAACCAAAAGACAAGTTGGATCATTTAGTCAAAGAAAGATATCCAACATTTATTGATGCATTGAATGATCTAGATGATCCATTATGTTTAGTAAGTCTTTTTGCTTCATTTCCTACACACAAAGAACTTCATATTCCTAACACATTAATAAGAAGCTGTTAAAAATTGATCAACTAATTTTTATTATATGTGTCAGCCCATAATTGCTTGAGAAAAGTATCATTTTATTCTTATACTTTAGGTTTTCCTTTCTATTAAAGGTATCTATTATCAAGCTGTAGTATAAGGAGCCACAATTACTTGGATTATGCCATATCCAATTTAAGCTTCTTTGCCATTAGATGTAGATTATAAAATAATGATGACATTCCTTGAATTTTATTAAGTTTTGATGAAATTTGTCAATTTTAAACTCCTAGGATCAGAATTTGAAATTACTGATTTTAGTGAAGAAGTCAATAAATTAAAATAACTATAATAAAATAATTAGTATATTTTATTTGTTAACATTAGGATTGAAATAGATGAAGCCTTTAAAGAAGATCCAACAATATAATAGATGGATTAATAATAATAAGAAACAAAAAAATATTCAGAATTATTCAAAGGCTTAACATTTTTCCTTTATCCAGAAGTACCTAAAACATCCTTAGAATTTGTGATATTGAGTTTTGGAGGAGAAGTCATGTGGGAAAATGACAATAAAAATTCATAATCCACCGATCCAAAAATTACTCATGTTATTACTGAAAGACATGTTTAAAAGAATAAAAAGAGAGAATACATCTAACCATAATGGGTTTATGATTCAATAAACTAATTAAAGTTATTAAGTGTAGCTGAATATGCTCCAGAATCTGTAATATTTTTAATTTATTCTTTAAGACTCTTCCTCCACATTTGAGTCCATTTGAATAATTAAACTTAGAAGAAGTCCAATCAGAGAGCGAAGAAGAAGATGGATAATAAAAGGTACATAGGCCTTATTAAAATAAAAAATAAAAAGAAAAATAAGCTAAACAATAAGAAAAAGAGACCAAGAAGTTAGCTGAAACTATGTTGAGTAGAAAAAATAAGAGATTATATGATATGATTAAGAGAAAAGAAGATGAAGAAAAATAAAAGAAAAATAAACTATAAGAAAAGAAGAAAATGATACAAAGTAAGTAATAATGAATTATAAATATTTAATGTTTATAAAATTACAATTTTAACTAATATATTTGAATCTATAGAGACAATATTTACAAACTTTAAGATTTCATGCTTTCCAAAATTAAAAAAATGAAGATAAATTTATTGTTATCATAATTTAACTTATAATCATTAAGGAATGTCAACTGGACTACCTTACTTAATATTAAAATATTCAATAAAATATCTATATATTTTAACAAATAAGGTTATTTCTATAATATGATTGTCTAAATAATAAATATATTATACCAAAAATTGATTTATCAACTATATTTTTAAAAGAAGGAGACCTTTTCATAAGGATTATGTAAAAGAACAGTATTTTTAGATAGTTAGTCTTAGATAAGTTAAATCTATACATATGAAAATAATTCGGATTTTCTTTAAAGGATTTTATAAATGACAATTCAATATCATTTTAAAAGGTATACTACGCTTGATGAAAATATTAAACTGAATCAGGATCATCATAAAATAAATTATTGAAGAGTAGGTTAATTTCTCTATAATTATACACATCTATCCAAAATTATTGAGATAAGCATTGCTAATCATGTCAAAATACTTAGATTACTATATCAGTAATCTAATATAGAGAGAGAGTTCCCAAAAGATAAGAATTTCTTTTGAAATCTGATGAGGAATATATTTATTATGATATGGTTAGAACTATTTGAATATTAATCTTGATTTTAGTTTGAAAAGAGAACATTGCAAAATTGTGTTTAAAGGAGCTAAGAGTTGATTTTGATAAAAAAGGATCGTATTTCTAAGATCTTCCTCAATATGGACCTTTAGGTTTACTTACTAATTAATAATAATAAAATAATAGATGTCAAACAAATTGTATGTGTTAAATGATGAAATGAGAATAGTAGTGTAACATATTCTTTTTGAGTTCAATATTTCAGCTAGTTATATATGGTGTGTTAAGGATATTTATATAAATATATTAAATATAAATGTTATCGGAAGATAATAGTCATCTTTTTGATTAACACAGGCAAACTAAGAAATCTCACATATTTGGACCTGAGATAAGTTCAAATAAAGTGGTAGCTAAGTAATTAGAGGATGATTTCAAGAAAAAGTAGTCAGTTTCATTTAAAGAAGAAGATGATATCATCATAGTTGAAAACTGGAAGGAATATAATGTGGATGTAAGTAGTGAAAATTTTAATTAGAAATAAAAACAAAAATCTCATTGTTAATGTTTCAATATTTGCACTACTTTTTGATTTTATTTATATTATATTATAAATAATTCATTTTTAATTAGAATTTAATAGTGTTGTTTATTAATTTATAGTTTAAATATTTTTTGGAACAAAGAATTCTGAATATTAATTAATTTATACAAACAAGAAAAAAGAATAGTTAAAAATGCCAAACACTTCAATAAATGGTATCACTTGCTAAAAAAAATCAGTTTAATTCAGTGAATAACCTACTGTTCACATAGTTGAAAATTGGAAGGAATTCAATTATACTCCAAAGGAGATTAAAGTTAAAAATAAATAAATGAAAGTGGAAAAAATAGTTATTAGAACTGAATTCGAGAATTATATGTTAGAGAAATACAATAAAGTTAAATCTGCACTTAAAGAATTAACTAATTCATGCTCATTTATATGAGAATTTTTTGAGTTTTTATATGTGTAATATTGTACTATTTTTATAATAATTAAAAAAAATAATTCTTCAGTTCTGAAAACTTTTTGAAAATTTTTATGAAGTTGCATTAAGTTATTGACAAGATTACCTAGTCATAAAGTCTTGTATTGCTTAACTTATTGATCCAGTTACTTTTGGAGGCACAAATAATAAAGGTTCTTGTTGATGATATATTTTAGTATTGCTGTCCATAATATCAGAACAAGCCATTTTGAGTGGAGGATTATCATAATTAAAAGTTGAAGTATTTTTATGATGGGTAGTTGTATAATACAAATCTGTCTTGTTCTATTTAATACTACTATTAATTAATTAAATTTCTTTGACTAAATCTGCATTGTGGAAAATTTTGGCTTAAGGTTTACTTTAATTATTTACTATAACTTATTATCTACTACATAGCATCAGATGTTATTAAGTATAAACAAAATAAAAAATAGCATTTTTATTATTATATTGTTTTGAGGGATTAATATAAATTTAACAGTCTATTTTATATTTTTGACTAAAATTAAAGATAGGATTATATGTTCTTGAGTATATCAATTCAATTTAAAGTTCATCATATACATTTTCAATAAATGTATAGTCATAATGACTCAAAGTATTTGATGGAATTTCAACTAATTCTGAGTCAAATGATATTGGATTAAATTATATATTATCTGAACTAAAATACAATGAAATTGAGTGTGATTTCATCTATGTAAGTATAGTCTTACAACTTAAATAATTGAAGCTAATCACTTTATTTTATAACAATGGTAAGTCAAATATTCTAGGAGTTAATTATGATATAGGTTTAATAATAGTAAAATAACCATCTTCTGAATAGGTAGCGATCATAAATTGTAACTAAATTTTTTTGTCATCTTGATAAGAATCTGAAATCATATAAGCAAAGGACAGTTTGAGTTATTTGATTTATGATTTGATTAATGATTTTATTGATTTGTATATGATATCAGTTGGTATATAGGAGCATATATACTTTAACTATTAATTAAGTATGGAGACTTCTTACTATAACTCATTGTTCGAATAATGGATTTAAGTGAATAAGAGATGGTTTTCTCTTATTTAAGTTTGGAATTGTGTAAAGAAATCACTGTCTAGTTAAGCAAAAAAAGCAGGAGAATCAGTCTTATTAAATTCATTGAAGGATTGATTCTCAGGCATTTCTGAGAATTGCATTTCTTATTATAGAATAGAACATTAATACTTTCACAATCACATATGATAAGTGGATATGAGAAGACTTTTAACAATCGTAAAAATTAGTTCACTTTTTGTTTGCCATCAATTGTTAAATTCATAACTAATTAATATGAGTGAGTATGAAAAACTATTATAAATTTAAAAATAATTTACATTATAGGAATATCTCTCACATAAATACTTCAATTCCAAATAAGTATTCACATAATATATATCAACTTGGAATCTTATTTAAATGTATTTAAGTTTGGAAATGAACTTGAGATTAATATTAATTAATAATTGAAAAAGTACAAATATTGCAATCACTTAGATTGTAGAAGTCTTCATGTTATCTATTATTTAATGTCTTTGGATTTTGAATCTCATAGACTGTTGTTTAACTCAAATTTAGGTTAGTGTAAACATTTGATAATTTAAAATAGATGGAAGTGTAAAATGGTATGACAATATTAAGGATTATATAAATTTGAACATTTCAGGATAATATGTAAAAATCTAAATTTATAATAGATCTTTTAAAAACTATTTAAATAAAATAGTATTATCTTAACTAAATTTAAGAGGAATTTTGAAAACTACAAATCAATTAAATACTATTGAATAAAATAGATGATGATAGCTATGTAGAAAGAAGTAAAATATTGATATTAATAAATAATTAAAAAGAATTTATGAATCTTATTAATAGATTGTATTCAATAGCAAAATACTTTCAAAATTTTATTTAATACTGTGGCTTTAACTGGTTGTGGAGGGTATCTTTCTCCATCAATACTTAATGGACAATTAGTAATAGGTTCAAATGTATATTCTTTTACTTTTTCATATTTCCAATTTCCTTTTGGCTTTACATTTCCTTATTCATCAATTTCAACATGACTCCCATCATATTATTTTAATGATAACTTCACTAATTGTGACCAATCTCCAGCCTCAAGATATTGTACATCAATCAATCCATCATCTATTTTAGCTGCAGGAGCTGATAAATAATTATCACTAATGTAAGGTATCTTTTATGCTAAAAAATATCTAAACATCATTTATTGATTATTGTATTTTGCTTAATATTTCTTTTAAAATACAGCTCTCCATGTTCCATATACATCAAATCTAGCTCCTCCCAAAAATCTAAGAGATTCAGATCCTAAATCAACTTCAGAAATAAAAGCATAAGCTAATGATAAAAAAGAAACAACTTTCTTTTGAGGCATTTCTAATAAAATAAGATCCATTTATCTTGTAATTCCTTTGGCAATTAGAAGAGCACAACTTTCAGAGTTACATTCTAATTATGATAATTTGGTTAAGGTTTTAGCAAATGCATTTCCACTTCCACCTGGGAGAACACCAATAGTAACAGATTATGATATTTATTCCCAATCAGGTCTAGCATATAAAGCATTGATAGCTTCATGTGGTAATCCATCTCCTGATACAAGTACAACTCCATAAATGTTTGAAAGATCCTCCTTCAATAAATAATCATGACAATGATTTTGATATTATGTCATAATGACTTAATATTTTACATTGAACTTATCAAGAATTGGTTTGGCTTTATTCCATTCTTTTAAAGCATGTCCTTTTCCACTAGCTGGATTAACAAAAACCAATAATTATTTTGGAATATCCATTTAATAAGTTTATTATTTATAATAATCAATATTTCTCCATTAATTTATCATTTTGCCATATCCCAGATACTTTATCATTTCTTTTATAAAGAGTTCCTATTCCATTTTTTTAATTTTTATCAAAATTACCCACAAAATAAGAGTCTTCTTCATAATATTCAATTCCAGCTCCATTCTTTAATCCATTTTTAAATTGTCCTTAATATGATAATTTGCCGTCTTAATAATATTTTCCAAATCCATGATACACATTATTTTGCCATTCTCCTTCATATTCAAGTTCATTTGTAAAAAATGAACCAACTCCTTCTTTCTAATTTCCATTCATCTAACCTACATATCTATAATTTTATCCTCGAATAGTAATAGGAGTATCTGATCGAAGTCTTGATAAAGATTGAACAGATGTATTGAGATTTTAAATTTTAGGTTGAATTAATCTATAATCAAATTCTCTAATAGATAATAGAAAAATATTAAACCTTTTTTGATGTCTTTAAGGTGATTGTTATGTGGCATTTCTATCAATATTTTTAGTAGGAAAGCTACCTTGAGGGAGTGAACGATCTTTTGAATATATGTAAATATCATACAATCAATATTGGCATTCATAGGATTAGCATTCATTAGTGATTTTAATATCAATAAAATTTATATGCATATATATTATGAAATCAATTTTATTAATGAGTTTACATACCAGCAATGTCTTTAATTTTCTTCATAATTTGAGGATCAGTATCATTATCCCATTATGCCAATTATATTCTCTCTTACATTTTATCAAGAGTATCCTTAGAATGATAATTTCAACAGAATACTTTAAGCATTCTAGCAAATTCAGCTGACATCTCTTCAATTTTACGTTTCAATTCACTAATTTCATCATCCTTCTTCTTCAACCTATACTCATAATCTTTAACCATATCTTGAATATATTATTCTTTATTCTCTAAAATATATATATGATTAATTATATACTAATAATTTCTTCTTTTTCTACATCAGTTGATCTTAAATCAGTAATTTATTTTAATAATTCTTCCTGCATTTATTTATATTGTCTAGTCATATCAGATCTATATTATATGTATAGATAATCTAAATACACAATGCAAAATAGTTTATCTTTCTCTTTCTTCAAATCATTTTCCATCTCCATTACTCTTGCTCTGATTTCATTTTCAGCTGCTTTAGCTTTATCACCTCTTTCTTGTTCCTCCACTAATATTTTTGAATTAATATTTCTACCAAATCTCGTTTAAAGAGCTCTACATTTATGTTCTAACACCATAACCTTTTCTTCTTCTTCTCTCTCTCCATCATCTCCTCCCTTCTTCTTGTTTCCTTTCTTTGACATATATATTGATATTATATATTAAATATATTATCATATAATTTTTATTATAACTGTTTCATGATCAATTGAGTAATACTCGTTTTACTATTTATTATTCATCATCAATCTAAATCTACTTAAATCATACACTCCTTTCTCTGTAAAAACACCTTCTAAATTCAAACTCTTCATCTCCTATGGCTTCAAAGTTATTTAATGTTACAAGATACCTTCCCACAAAAAGAATGGCTATTAAATATCATTTATTGACCTTATTAATTATTTTATTGTACTTCAAAGGTTCATCACCATTAAACAAGGTCACAGTAAAACTTATTGGCTCTGAATACTTAGTATTTTTGAAACTTATCTTTATTGGAACCATTGTAATCATACTCTGATGCTCAACTTCAAATGGAGCAGTTATAGAAAAAGACATTGGAAATTCTTTCACATCTCTATGCAAATAATTTTATTATAAAACTGGTAATTCATGTAATCCATATACTATATCATCCTCAATTCTATATGTCCATCTTGCTATAATAAATAAAGGGAATTCTTCCATTCTTTAATTAGACAATTTCTAATAGAAAACATTGAAGTAATGTTATATATCTAAATTTACAAAATCCAAAGCAACATCTGCAGGTATTCCTTAATCACCCAATATTATCTCATTAAAATTATCACCTTCTCTATAAAATCTCTCTTTCAATCTATTTTAATATTCTTCATATCTATAATCCTTTGTTTAAATCTTCTTTAACTTAAAAGTAGTCAAAAGAAATGGATCACCACTTGATTGATAAGGAATATCAAAAGATTTCCAATTCTCATTCAAACATAGAATTCTGTCAAATCTTAAATTACCTTTACCTCCAAAATAATCTTAAACTTATAAAGTAAATTTCCAATAATCCACATTCAAATCTGTTTAAAGTGATATCTTAAAACTAGGATCTACTTTCATTGGAATTTCTAATTTTTATACTCTAATTCCTCCACTCTATCCTTATTAATATTTAAATAATAATTGACCAACAAACTCTTCTTAAAAACTACATCTCAAATAAAACTAATATTCCAAAACTTAAAATGCACTTAAAATTATCTTTTTCTCTTCAAATCCAAAATGATAAGGTATTATAGGAGTTATATGAATTACAATCTCTTCAGGATTCTTGTTTGTAAATTTAAAAAGAATAGGTCTTATTTCACCATAAGCAATCACTGGTTTTGTATAATACTCAATATCAATAGGGATAAATTTAGGAAATACTTTAAACTTATTGTAAAAATTTACACTCTTCTTTTTTGATTGATCTTTTGTATCATAATTAATTAATATTTAAGCAGGAATATTAATAAAATTCCATTACAAACCTGTAATTACCAAATATCCTGCTTATGGAGGAGTTATAGAAACCTCTATATATTCTTACACAGCCCTCTAAAAAGGAATATCCTTTATTTCTTAATTAGGTATTTTTGTAAGTACATATTCTTTTTCATTATTTGCATCTAAATCTAAAAGATTCTCTTTGAGTGTGTAAAATTGATACATTACTTATAAGCCATTGATATAACTAGGCACTTTGAGAGGTAAATTTATAAAAAATCTTAATGTTATTGTATCTTCTGCAAAACATTACCTACCAAACTTATTAATCTTATCAATAAGGTCTGAAATTTTATCATAATTTAAAATGCAAGGAGATTTATTGAAACATGCAATTCTTTCTTCAACATAAATAGAATCAAAACTTCTGATAGATGCATCTTCAAAAAAGGATTCATTCTTTGAGACTGTATTCCATAAATTTTTAAATTTCCATCTAATATTATTAAGAACAATTGAATCTAATACATCCTAACCATGTGTTAGCATATCTACAGGTCCTTTTACAATTGGAATTTTCAGATGTGTATTAGATTAAGTAAAATATTTTCTTCTGTGATCTTAAAGTTACTCAATTGAAGTATATGCTTTTTTCCAATCTACAACTAATTAATTATGCAATTCTAATGATTATCTTTCATTTAATTAATTGAATCCCAATTTAAATGAATCAATTGCTTCTTGTATTTTTTGATTCTCCAAACAATTAGCACCTATATGACCTTCCAACCAAAATAATAATGGAACCCATTTTGATTATTAATATAATTGTTCAACTATTTTAAAACATCTTAATGCATGTTTCTTAAAATTCTCAGATTCATATTTATTAGCAACTAAAGTCAAATTATGAGCAAATTTTCTGAATTCAGGAGGGTCTAATCTTAAATGTATGAATGCAATTTATTCATATACCAAAATCTGATATACTACAAAATAATCTTTTTTTGTTGTGCTTCCTAAATCTTTAAAATAACGATGAAATCTTTAAAGAAAATAAATTTATTCTTTATTATATTTTCCAAACATATGAATTGTGATAATATAAAAAAACATAATTCTTAACATATATGGAAAATGTACAATCTTATGATAACCTACCTAAATTTCATCAAAAATATTCTTTAAATTATCTATTTTCTATTATGCCAATAAACGAGAATATAAATAATACTCAGTTGCATATAAAGTAGCAATTGTAGTATTAGTCTTATTATTTTTAAGTTCACTTATAAGTCCTTTATAATAAGTAACAGCACTTTCATAATCATTCATCAAAAAATGATTATCACCCAAGAATCTCAAAAGTTATTCTCTTTGACTCATCTTATATTCAGTTTCAGTTGGTTAACCTTATCTTGTTGTAAATATATTTGTGAAAAATGTATCAAATGTTTTCTATTTCATTTCTTAATAGAGTTGTGTCTATATATTTATCTATCTCTCCAATATAATCACCACTTATTATAATATCACTTCTTCAATAACTTATCTATATACTTTAGTCCATTATTCATCCAAAATTCCTATTGGAAACTTAGGAACTTCACCATCATAATTATATCTCTAATATGCAAATCTAGACCAATGAGTTTACTCTATTGGATTAGGTAAATTATATTTAAGTGTGTATGCTCTAAACTTACTAAATTCTTTGAAGATTAAATCCAGAGATTCATACTGCACTACCTCTTAAGCATCATTCAATATTATGATAACCTTACTCACCATGTCTAAATCACTAAGATTATTCTTAAAAATCATCTTAATCAAACTATTTGATTCATTTCTAATTTTGTGGATCTCTTATATTAAATTTTTCTCTTATCCACTTACTACATAGAATAATACAATTGGATGATCCAAAAAATTATAATGATATTAAAATCCTAAACAATCTCCAACTACTTATTACAATTACTAAAACCCAGCCATCTTATTTTATTCACAGATTTGATCTAAAAGTTATTTGTTACAATATCTTGAGATTTAAACTTAATCTACAAATTGAGTATCCTCCAAGAGAAGACGCGAATATTTATCCAACTTTACATTTCCAATCTAATCATATTCTTTCTAATCTAACAATTTTATGTTAAGCTCTTTTTCCTTCTCTCTCAAACCCAATTTTAATCTTTGTAATTTTCTAGGTAGAAATGGTCTCAAAAATTCAGCTGGAGTTATTTGATATCTACTAAGAAGAGCTGCCTGTATGAAATCAGAAGAAATCACCATACCCTTATATTAATGACAAGCTTGATTAAAGAGTTCTAGTTATGTAATATTCATTTTTTAATTAAATTATCTTTTATAAATTTCTCACTCAATTTAGAATAGTCTTTATGGATTATTTTGGATATTTAGATCATAATTCAAATCCCATTTAAAGTTCCAATACCTGATTGAAGAATAATCTAAATTTCTCTCTATACATCTATTATTTTTAGAATCCTTTTTTAGTTTTATTCTATTGAACGACTAATGTAAAAAAATTAATAATAAAAATATGAGGTAATATGTCTTTAATAATAAATATTTCATAATCAAAAACATTATGTATGAGTAATTGTAAATTCTCTTTAATTTTAATTCTAATTTAATCATCATTAAAGTTGTCTCCCAAAGTATTTTTAATCAAATTAATATCAAAAATAAGTATCTAATTGTTAAATGTCACTAAAATTACTCTAAATTAAGCTTTAGAAATTAAAATATTATGTATAAGAATGAATATTAAAAATAAATAATTATTATGAGTGATTAATAATAACTTAAATAAGAAGTCCTGAGCAATGAAGTCTATAAAACCTGCTTCAAATTGCTTCCAGTCAATGCTTCATAGGATGAATTCAAGAAATGCATGGGAAATTATATTCAATCTTATGAAATCATTCAATAGGCTTTTGAATAGTTTTTCAAGAAACCCAAGTTTCCCTAATAATAATAATAATAATGAGTATAAAAAAATATCTATAAAATTTAAAATATATTCTAATATGAATTATCAAGCCTATTTATATTCCTTAAACAAATCGATCAATGAACCAAAATTATATCTGACTACTTGATGCAATATTTATTCATCATTTTGGCTATGCTTTTATTTCAATTTCAAAATACATTCCTAAGAGAATTACATTTGCTTCTTGATCTTATTAAGTAATAAAGTCTTCTTCATTGACTACCTTTATTCCTATGATTTACCTATTGTTATTTCTTCTTTTTTGGATCTAATTGTTAAAACTTCACTTAAAACATCTCTCTAATAATATTCTTCTTTTTCTAATATTGCTTCTTTATTTTCTTGGTATTCTCTATGATGTGGGCATATTTATTGCAACTCTCCACTGAATCATTGGATATAAATTAATCAGAATCCATTTAATTTAAATTTGTGCATCGACTACAATTACATTATTTACCTTTGATAGGACAATTCCAATCAGGTCTGAGTAATATCTTTATTGGATTGATCTAAATTATTAAACTAATTTTTTACCTTAAATTTAAACATTAAACAATCGAAGCAAAATCCATGTCTGCAATCTGTTGATCTATAATTGCTGAAACAATAATAACACATTTTTCCGTTTTTATTGCAATAATGGCAAAACCCTTGTTTCGTAATAGAGCCTACCTAATCCCTAATTTATGATTCTGTTAAAATCTTTATATTTGTCTTCTGCATTTCCATCTACTATTACATGATAGGATTGGATTACTATTTAATTACTTATTGTTTCTATTGTTTGACATCTTATTCTTTAGTTTTAGGTTGATTACATTTGATTCTCTACTATTATTATTGTTATTATTATTGTTATTGTTATTATCCAATATTATATTAATACATAGCTGGATTCTATGGATTCATATAATAGAATTAAGCAGGTTATATTTATTGAGGGAAAACATAATTTGGAGGTGGATGAGGGTACATATATTATTAAGGATACATATACCCTTATTAATTATACATAAAGTTGTTTTAAGTGTGCATATTTGTATTATTATAATATTAATATTAATAATAATTAATAATTAATTATTCTTAATTTATATTCAAAAAAATAAGCCTTATTCTTAATTATCATAAATATTTCTTTGATACAATCTATATGTTCATCATTTCATTTCAAATTATTAATCCTGTTTTTCAATATAATTTTGTATCATTGAATTAAATGATAATGTCAAAGCAATAAATAGATATTCATTAATTCTGAATCTTGTATTCTTTTTAGTTATAATTTTTCTTCATTTAATTATTCAAATATTGACTTATTATCTTTATTGAATATAACCATTAAAATTTCAGGATTCTCAAGTACTAAAAAAATTAGTTTTCTTAGTACTTATATAATTAATATAATTTATTCCTTTTAATATTTATATAAATAATTTTCTGGAAGCATTTTTAGTATTTAATAGCATTTTAAATTCAAATCAATTTATTAAATTAAATTTTTATGTGTAGGCTCAAAGAGTTTGTGGATGGTTTAATATCGTCATACATTAGTATGTGCCTTAAAGGGAATTTAAGAGTGTAATTAGCTGATGGTCACTATGATTGGGCATTTGTTGACAACTCTTGAATAGACATTATCAATATTATGTATAGCTAACAAACTCTTTAAATTTTGGCTTAATGCATTATTTAAAGCACGTTAGCTTAAAGTAAATAAAAGAGAAAAGAAGACTTTTAATGTTTTCAAAATTAACAACACTCTTTTACATAAATTGAATAAGCTTAAAATTATTGATGTTCATTTCTATTTGGTTAAAGTGTTTAATATACTTTAACATCTAAAATGAGATCATAAAAGAATCCCAGAATCATTCGACATAAGTTATGTTTTAATGATAACCAAATGTAATTAAATTCTGGAATAAATTTATTAGCCGCTGAATTTATGCGTAGAAAACAAACTTATAAATGTTTGAATTTCTCAAGTATTCAGCATAAATAAAATTTAAAATTCACAAAGCAATCAAGTACTCTTTAATTACATGTATTGCTGCTCGTTTTTTAACAACTCTTTAAATTAATAAACTTATATCATTATTACAGAATTCGTAATAATACACCATCAAAATACTTGTAGGTTGAATTAATTAATTGATCAACTAACGTACTGATGGTAAAATTAAATAGAGAATTATTAGCAGATTTTGGTTAAATATCTATATCTGTCAGTCATTCTTTTACAATACAATAATTTTAAAATAAATAAATAAATAAAAAATTATATATATTATATATTATATATATTTAATGAAATCTCCAGAACCATTAAAATGCCCAGAACATACAAAACCTTTAAGTAAGATCTGCATAGATGAAAAATGTGATCTCTAACCATATTTGTGTGTAGATTGTCTTTAAAATCATTTATGTCATAGTTATGAAATATAAAATGGGATTGAAGAGTTTGCTAAAAAATTGAATGTTAATTTAACATAATTTGAAAAAATGTCTATATAATTTAAATAACTTGATACTGATTCATTTTCATCATTTATCAAGACTTAAAAGTAAAGGATTTCTGAAGATATGTAATAAATAAAAAAGAAAATAATTCAAAAATGTGATAATTTAGAAAGTAAACTCTTAGAAACATTAGATGAATAGGTTATTATTTATAATAAAAATGTTTAACAATTCAAATAGTAATTAAAAGAAACTGAGAAATTCTAATCACTTCAGAAATCATCAGATTTATCTATACTTAATTGTATATTAGGTGTAAAATTACCTAATCACAATGATCCAATAAATGTAATGAGAAAATTTAAATCACATTTATTAAATTATACTACATTTTTTAGTAGTGGTAAAATTAAGTAATTATAAGAATAATTGATACTGTTATAAAGTTAAACTGTATTTCCACCTACATACAAAAGTTAAGAATTCTAAAAGAATGAATACAATAGGTTAATTAATTATTTTGATTAATATTTATCAAATATTGAATCAAATATCAAAACATACATTAAATCATTTCCAATTACAGATTTTGATTAAAAAAATATCTAAATCAAATCAATAAGAAAAGAATAGAAATTAATTGAAGAAGACTAATGTATTACTAGTTTTATAGTTTTATAAAATAATTTGATTTATGCATTAAATGATATGACAATTAAAATAAGAGATAAATGTTACAATGAAGTAGAAGTTATTTAATGTGAAACCTAAATAAATTGTATTATTGAGATTAATTGTCAAATAACAGAATTTGTATAATCGAGTCTAGTAAATAGATCTACAGATTTAGATTTTAACAAACAAACCCTATTAGCATTAGGAGGAGATGATTTTACTTTAATTTGGAATTGTACCTCATATAGTATTTGCTAAATAAGAAAAGTCTAACATTAAAGAATGAGCAAGGTTGTATCTTTATTAAGCTTTGAGAATTTATTAATAATAGGAGATTGGGATGGACAAATCTTTGGCTATGATTTAAATATATAGAATCCACTTTATATTGTTGATACATCATCCACAATTTTGTTTGCACTTGTTAAATCATCTAAATTTATTATATCTGCTTCTAAATGTGATTTAGAATAAGGTGGCATAATATTTTGGAATTATAATAGTAATGATTTATATTAAGAGAAAAGAATAAAAATTTAATCAGTTTAAAAGATGGCTTAATCAAATGATCAATTATTTGTGGTGGATATAAAAAATAAGTTGTATATATATGATTGTAAAGCTATTGAACTGATTAAATCATTTATTTGTAGTGAAAGTTTTGTAAATGATATTGCTATTGATAATTCTTAATAGATTTTATATGTTTTAAATTAGACATGTTTAAAATCTATATCAGATTAATTCTAATGGAATTATTAAAGTTATGAAGATTTTCCTTGTCTTCAATGTAGATAATATTATTAGAGTACTAGACTTTTTGTTAATACAAATGTTATTGCTTTCATAAGACATTTACATTAATGTAAACATGAATAAGGAGAAGATGATAAATGTTCAATGAAGTCAACATTGTATTTATTGTTTTGAAGTTGGAACCATATAAAATTATAATTTTAATAATATGCACCATTGACATTTAGTATTATTATTAATGTCTTCATATCTTAAATTAAAATTTATATAATAAATAATATTAATAATTCATAATGCCTCATGTATTAGAAGATTTAAGGAGAGTCTTTCCAAAAAAGTCATTACTACTCTAATCCTATATGTTAGGTTGTTTCTACTTGATACATTAACAATTAAATGTTGATGAAAAGAAGAAAGAGAAACAGACTATGCCAATATGGAGATCTAAATTGATTGAAAATCAACACCAACGACATTTGAAATAATTTTAATTGAAAATCTTAATCGATTAACAAATGCCACTCAAACCTCAACATAATTAGTCTTATGGTTTGATGGAATTCAGTAATAGATTGTCATTTATATTTTAGGAACACCCTAATTTATTGAGTTTCAAAACTTGAATCAATCAAATTCAACCTCATAAGTGGTATTATTAGAGTATATCCATTAGCATACCTTACAAATAGACTCAAAACAGATTTAGAATTTCAGTTTAGATGACTTATAAACAATAGAAAGCGAATTTATCCCAGATTTAAAGACAGATTTGCAAGTACAGAAATCAGTAGACATGACATAAAGTTGCATCTTTTGAATGTGTTTTTTTACTTCTCCTTTTTAATTAGTATATATATATATATAAAGAAATATATATATTTTAAATTTTCTCTTCATTCAGTTATTTATTTAAAAATGTCTTAAAAATCAAAAACACTACTACAACTACTACAGCAACAATAACATTTTCATGATGATATTAATACATCCTTAGAATCTAATTACAGACATAGTTCAGAACACACAGAAAAGAAGTTTGATCTCAAATTACAAAAATCCATATTAGATCTCTATTCTCAAATTAAAAGTAATATCCTTAAAACAGAAGATCATGTATAATTTCTATTCTCAATTAGTTATTACTATGTTAAATAAGAAAGTTAGTCCCTTTAGATAAGTCAGAAGATCTTTATACAGATCCAAATAGTTTAATTTGTTATATTGGATGTATTTTCACAGTTCTGATGCAAGATAAAGTATTTTTTAAATCTTATTAGTTAAATTTAGAATAATAAGTAGATGAACAAAAAACTAGAGATTAAAGTGATTATGAAGAATAATTGATTAAATTGGAAGCAGAGATACGACAACATATTAGAGTATTTGAATATCTTAAATTAGATTGAATAATAATTGAAATTGTTTGCAGAAAATACATAATCTAAATTAGAAGATACTTTAAAAATAAAAGAAGAATTAGAAGAAGAATTATAAGGAATCAAAAGTGATTTCTAAGTTTTATATGAAAAGAATAATACCTTAAATCAAAAACTAAGATCATAAGAAAAAGAAATTTAGATTATCAAAAATAATACAACTACTTCAAGTACAATTGAAACTACAAATTAATCTCTTAAAATCAATTAAATCAATTAAAAAAACATATCTAAAAAAGAAAATATTGAAAATGAACAACCAAAATAGCAATCAATTACAATAAATTTATAAATAGATAAATAAAAACCTCCTCTTTAAGACTATGTAATATTTATAATTAATTTATTAGTAAGATAGAATTCAAACTGATCCATAAGATGATTATTTTAAACCTAGAAATGATTCTCATAAAAGAATTATTTCAACTCATATTGCAAATACATAAAATAATAAATAAAGTTATTTAGCAACAAGAACATAAACAGAATCATGTGAATATTAAGATAGAAAGAGAAAACATAATTTATCTTAATATGAAACTTCAAATGCTACAAAACATTAAAGAAATAAAACAGCTTAAAATGTTTTAAATTTAATAAGTATCAAATATTATTATAACAGAAGATTAAGAACTTAAAAGATAATAATCAGTTAAAGGATGTTAAGATAAAAATTAATGTAATTAAAACAAACCTATTAAAAAACCCTCAAATTCACAACATCAATATGCTGAACCTAATAGATCAAATAATTCTGTTCATAGTTTTCGTAAACAACCTCCTGAAGTGAGTCAGATACCTCGACCTTTTTCATGTGCTGAATAAATTGAAGAATCACAAAATTCTGTAAATTTATTGCTTATCTTAGTTTTAAAAGGATTTAAGTATGGATATGGGTAATTATTAGAAATAGAATGGAGATTATTCAGATAAATAATAATAAATAAAAAAACTATTGCAATAATATCAATAGAAACATAGTCTAAATGATACTTTAACCAAGAAATTACTTTAAGAATACAAAAAAAGATAAGGATATAATTGCAAGACAATTTATTGATAATTAATTAATTTTTTATTCATTTATTTTATTTCATTCTAGAAATTAATTGATCATTATTATTTTAATATATTTCTATTTTTTATAACTATTCTTATTAAACACAATGTAAGAAGATGCTTTTGATGAAATAAAAAAGGAACTGCAATACTGTAAATACCTGAATTATGCTCATATAGTAATGTCTTATTTTGGATTCTTTGGTTATATAGCCAGAAAGGTAATTCTCATGTAAATATAGATTTACTTAAGATCTTCTTTACCTTATTCATTAATATCCTTTCTATTATGTTATCTATTTTAGGCTATTATGCAATAGAAGAGATCAATTAAAAGAGAATTGTTGTATATGCAGTTTTAACAAGTTCACTATTTGGAATGGTTTTAATATATGAAATAATTGCAGATTTATTTTCAGACACTTATGTAGCAAAAATATCATTATTAAAGGAAACTGAAGCTCCTCCATAAGCCTTTGTTTTTTTAGTTATAACTTTGCCTTTTCTAATAGACTTATCAAGTGGATTGATGAGTTTAAAATTATGTTATACATTCTCAAAATATGATGATTTGGAATTTAAAAGAAAATATAATGTATTGATAAATTAATCTAGTAAATCCTCATAGTACAAAACGGACCTGAGAAAAATTATAAAGAGTCATATATAGCAGATGAGATGTGTGCTATATGTTTGAATGAAAAAAGGAATATTATTTTTTATCGATGTGGACATAAAGTTTGTTGTAAAAAGTGTTCACAAGCTTTTAAATAAAAGAATTGCCCAATATGCAGAGCTGAAATCTAAGATTGTATTTAAGAATATGATGCTTGATATTATTTTCATAAAATTTTATAAATATACCATAATGAATCTATTCACTTTAATATATTATTTAATTTTGTATCATGATAATACCTCAAAATTTTAATTAACTACAAAACAAACTAATTGTATTTTTGATTTTAATTAAATCCAATTAGATTTAACTTTTTAACTATTTAAAATAATACATCAATTATCAATTAATTTGTCATATCCATAAATATATTACATAACTCATTAATTTAAAAAAAAATGCTTGATATCATAGATTATTATTGATTTAAAACAATTAGAAATTAATTAAAATTAATTCTTTAATTAATGAATAATAAGGAAGAAATAGTACTTGGATATTTAGAATAAGTAGATGATATCCTAAATACAAATGATGAATTACCTTCCTATGCAAATGGATTACCTGTAGAAGATATTAATTAAATTTTAGTATTTTTTGGAGAATGAAGATAAATTCGAATCAATAAAATGTTAATAATGTGGAAATCAAATGAAAATGTTGCTTTAAGTATTTATCTATATCATTTATTAGATATATGCTCCTTTGAATAAGAAGCATGCCTCATATAGAGAGGTTTATGTTTTTCTTTGCTTTAATGAATAATGTTCTAAACACAATAGCAGTGTTAGAGTTTTTAGAATGTAATCATCATAAAAACCTTAACTTTTTCAATCCAAAAACAAAGACTATATTCTTTCACCATAAAACAAATCATTTATTATTGATACTGAAATTATAAGTGCTAAGGAGAATAATAATGAATTTTAAGTGGCTGAAGAACTATTACCAACAAATTTCGATGATGAAGATAAAGAAGTAGATTTGAAGAATGTGAAATTTGATAATGAAAATAAAATCTATGAGAATTATTTAAAGAGTAATGAAGAGAAAGAAGATATTGATGATTTAGATGGATTGGAAAAAGATTAACAAAATAATATTGATGGTTGTTTTCTAATTTATTAACAGTATTTGTAAAATCATAAATTAGTTTTTTGACATAATATTAGAATCATGTTGTGAGATATTGTTTTGATTCATAAAGTAAACCACTCTGGTTTAGTGATAAGAAATAGCCATAAATTGAATCCAAATGTCCACATTGTAAAAAGAATAAGATTTTTGAATTCTAAATCAATAACTCTATACTCACCTACCTTCCTGAATTATACAATTTAGAATGGGGAGCATTATATGTTTACAGTTGTCCATCTAGTTGTTTGGTAGGTGGTTAAATTCTAGTTGAAGAAACAATATATGCTCATTCAGATGAATAAGAATTTATTAGTCCAAACCTAAAAGTAGATCCAAATACCAAATTAGTAACCATAAATTAGGATACAAATAAATCTAATAAATAGAAGCAATAAATTTAATAATAATAAACCCAGTAAAAGATAGATGAAAAAGATGAAGAAGATGATTGGTGAATAAATTCATTGTATTTATAATATTATTATATTAAGACTTTATTTTTATATTCAACTCTATAAAGTTAATTAAAGATCAAATATTACTGATAATAATTCAGAGTCATGGTAGAAACAATTTTGTAATTAAATTCCTCTATTTAAGGAAAAAATCATCAAGAATTTGTTAATGTCAAAATTATTTATATACTTTGATATTCTGATGCAAAATTTTACATTCGCATCTAAGAAATCATTGTATGTAAAAATTAAATAAGACTTTTGAATTCCAAATATATTAATCTTATAAACTAATTTATTAACTTATATAGGAAATAGTTAGTTTTAAAAATAGTATTCTAAGAATGAGATTAAGAGTATATATGAATATTATTAAAAGGGATTCTTCAATATTATTCTATATATTTATTAATAATATGCAGATGAGAAAATCAAATAAAGTTGTAGTAAATAGGATTGAGAAAGTGAATTCTGAATTATTGACTTTAACTTATGGTGCCATAGTTTCCCAAATAATAAAGGATAGTGATACTGTAATTGAAGCGAATGAACAATTGGAGAAGATGGGTTTTAATATTGGACAAAGAATCATTGATGAATATCTTTCAAAAGCTGAAATAAAGTAATGCAGAGATAAGATTGATGTTGCAGAGAATATTGGCAAGGTTTATAGTTATCATAAAGATAGGGAGCCATGTAAATGTTTCTTGGAGTGACAGCAGAAGTAGAAGTGTTACCTGAGACTGACAAGATATTCACTTTTAACTTGCATTTTGTTGAGAATCCTTTAAATGATTTTGTAGAACTACCAGAACATTTATAAGGACTCAATTATTCGAATATGATTGCAGGAGCCATTAGAGGAGCTTTGTCAACAGTATTATTTAATATCTTATTTAGATTCATTGGATAGCAACTTGTAGATTCTTAAAAGATCAATTGAAAAATGATGATAAAAACTATTTTATAGGTAGAAATGATTAGAGAAAAGTTCAAAGATGATGAATGATTATTATAATATATATTTTAATTTATGTCAACATATAGGGGGACATTTGAACACGATTCCTTTTTGGGATGGTTGAATCTATTGAAGATTAGAAGATTATAGATACTCTATAATGTTGGTGAAAGACCACCATATCCAGTAATCATTACTAAGCCTACAGTTGGAGATGTAAATTTTATATGATATATTGGAAAGGTATTAAGGAATTTGAATAAGGCAGATTTTGGTCTATTTTCAACAGTGGCATTCTTAGGTTTCTTCGCTGCCAGAAGAGCTACCTTAGGATTAACAACAACTGAATATATAAGATAGAGAGGATTCTCAATTGCTTGGAATTCAATTATGATGGCAGGAGCATTATTTGCTTGCATGAATAGTAACAATAGACTTACTGTACATTCCTATTAATGATTTAGGGATTTGTGGATAATGGATTATAATGGAGAAGAAAGGAGCAAAGATTAACCAAATACGATTTTACATCTGAATTCGAAGAAGGTACTATCTGGAAATTCTTCAGATTAAGATGATATCAAATCATATATTCAATGCATATATATATATATTCATTATTATATCAATATTATAATTGGAATATTAAGAAGTAATTCATTAAAAATTTTAATTATTGATTTAATGCAATAGCAATAATAGTAGGAGATGTTAAAGAATTTGACTAATTAATAAGTCGTGCAATACAACAAAATGAGATAGGATTATGCTGAAATATTCAGAGTTTATCTTGATATTGAAGATGAGAGAAAGGAACATACATTAGTTTTAGATGCAGTCAAAAATATTGATCCAAAGAGAAGGTGAATCACTCTATCTAATATATATATAGATGTTGGAGATTAATTGGTGGAGTACTTGTTGAAAGATAATTAGAAGATGTTTTGAAATCTCTAAAGGAAAGTTTAGAATTGCTTGAAAAGACTGGATAAAATTACAACACTGCAATGAAATAAAAGTATACAGATTAGATTATTTTAGAGAAAAAGAATTACTTGAATTTGAATTAGCTAACAATTTGAGACCATAATAAAATTAACAATAATAATAATAACAACCTGTGGCATCATCCAAAACATAAGGAGTTTTAACTTGAAGCATCATTGTTGTTTTATATTCACAATATTAATAATAAGATTCAATTTTATATACATAATTTTATATAAGAAATTTAATTCATACATATATATATATATATCTATATTTGTATTCATTAATAAAATATAAAAATGATATCAACTACATTTATGATTTCCTATAAACATGTAAATGGTTTTGACAAAATTAAATTTCAGTGAATAGAGTAAAATTACATTTTCAAGGAGAAGTGTCATTCTATCCATATAACCACAAAGAAACATATATTTCTATGTTTATGGGTTTGCCTCCTATATCTAAAATTTGAAGAATGTCATAGAATTGACTCAATTTAATCAAATTAATGTATTTACCCATGAATATCACCTACTATTGTTTATACATAAGAGATATATATATATATTTAACTACCTCCATTCTCCTGAGTATTAATAAGAATAATTACTAAAGTATTTATTGGCCATAGTAATTAATTTGATCTCATCGTTTTATTTTACCTTTCTTTAACAAAGTACCTTAATTTTCAGTCAAGTTTCCCTTTGATTAGTGACTCATTATACTCTAATTTTTTGGAGAGAACATAATATTATGTTCTAAAGAAGAAGAAGGAGGAAATTAAATAAAATTGTATAACTTTTTCCTAAATTGGATCGCATTGTAGTTACATATTAATTATTAATTATCGTTTTTTTAACTATGAATTAGTTCTTATTTTCCTTATTGATCGTTACGACTCTCTGTGGCTAAGAGTAAGGTAGTTTCCTTAAAGAAAAACAAGATAATGAAATATTCACCATAAAATTAAAGGAGACTCAAAAAATTGTATGCTATACAATTCAAATCATAGGTGACAGCAAAAGAAATGTATGATTTTCTATCAACAAAACAAACATACTTTCGATAACATACTCCAATTGATATATCAGAAATAGAATTTGGAGGATATGTTCCTAAACTGCAATAAAATGAGTAAAAGAAAGAAACTTCTCTGAAATTACATAATTTCAAGAATACTTAATTCACTGGACCAATAACAGTAGGAGATTAGGAATTCTAAGTGATCTTTGATACTGGTTCTGCAAACTTTTGGATTGACTCTACTAAATGCAAGAATGAAGGATGCAGATAACATACATAATATAAACCAAGTTTGAGATCTAAGCATTTGGGATATGCTTTGAATGTAGAATTTGGTACTGGTGATTTAAATGGGGAAATTAATTCAGATGTTGTTAGATTAGGGGAAATAGAAGTTGAAGACCAAAATATTGCTGAAATAATTGAAGAAAATGGTTCAGTTTTTTAAAATGTATGAAAGTTATATAAATGTAAAAGTCAGGCTTTGATGGAATAGTAGGATTAGGTTATCCAAGTATGGCAGCCTATAACTTTAATCCATTGTTTGACAATATAATACAAGAGAAGAAATTGAAATCAAATTAATTCTCATTTTATATGAGTAACTAAGTCAATAGTTACGAATCCTAGATTACTTTTGGTGGCTATGATACTACTAAACTTGATGGATAAGTTCATTATCATCAAGTTATTGATAAGTATTATTGGATGGTAAAGGCAGATAATATATTGGTTAACGGCAAAGATGAAGGATTTTGTCCTAAGGGTTGTAAGATAGTTGCTGATACAGGCACTTCATTAATCACAGGTCCTTTCGAGGACTTAATGAAACTATTAGGTACTTTAATGTTTTCATTATAGATTTAACGAATATAAATGATGATTGTTCTAATTTGAATGAATTGCCTAAATTAACATTTAGAATTGACGGAGTTGATTATGATCTAGATTCTAAAGATTATATTATGGAATTACGAGATGATGGTACAGAAATACCTTTAAATAATGATGTGTCAGCTTCAGCATTTATTTAAGGATCTTCTAATAGATGTATAGGAGCATTTATGCCTTTGGATATTCCAGAACCATAAGGACCTGCTTGGATTTTAGGAGATATATTTTTGACAAAATACTTAAGTATTTATGATAGGGATGTAAATATGGTTGGATTTGGAAAGGCCAAACATTGATTAAAATAAATTTATATTAAAAAATATAATAAACTCAAAATTGAACTTGGTGATTTGGTAGATGACAATATAAAACTGCTTTTTATTATACTGGAACCATTTTGAATTACTTTAGTTGTTATTGATAATCTATAAATAATGCATTTCATTTACTTAACACTTCAGTTTGTCTTTTTGTTAATTTTTAGAGCAATTAAATATTCAAATAACAGAATTAGGCTGTAAGTACTTGAATTTCTGGTGTTATGTTATTTGCTTTAAGTTGATCATCAATTGTTCTAAATAACCCTTCTGCAGACATATATCTTTATTCAACAGTATTCAACCATCCTAATCCCATTAATGGTTTATGAACTTAATTTTATGCTTTCTTTTCTGTAAATTTCAAATATCTATTTAATACCTATCCAACTATAGTCTAAAATATTAAGTATGTTTTACTTTATTATATGTCTACACATTGGCAGAAATTATGAAATCGGTTAATGCCTTATAAAGTTTTAGTGAGAAATCAATTGATGTCATTTTATCTGCCTTGGCTTCAGCATTCAAAAAATGATCCAATAAGACCTATCCTTATTGTATTCCAAAATTGGCATTAAATGAAACTGGATTGTAACCATGTCCGGATGCCAACCATTTCAAAATGGCATAATCGAGGAGTGATTATTCTGCATATTTTTAAACTTACCTTTTTGAAATCTTGCCTCTGAGTATTCAATCAATGACATTAATTTCTCTTCTGTTTCAGGTGAACTCAATAGTGCATAATTATACTTGATCATATCAAATAATATAATACAGCTTCAACTCTTTTGAATTCATAATGCAATACATTTCCAATAAATTATGGCTCATTTTAAGCAAGTAGATCCATATTATGATTCGTATTGTAATAAAGATTGTTTTACATATATTATAATACATTCCCAAGAGTGTCTAATTTGTATTGCAAAATATCATTTTACTATTTTGGTCCAACTTTAACAGAATTTTGATATGATCTAGTTGATGAAATGTAATATTACATGGCCAATAAATCATTAGGTAAACGACCATGAGGTTTGAGTATCTGAATTAATCGTAAAAATAAGTCATGCGCTTATGAGAATGCATTGTTATTCATAAGAGTTTAGGCTTGCTGGAATTCATGCATATTATAAAAAGCATGTGAAAATAAATACAAGGTCTTTTTGAAATACATAATAAATAATTATTAATATCTCTAAGAATTTAGAATGATTTTTGGGTTTTCAACAATTTTATATATATTTAGATTTGATATAAGTTTACTTTAAATGTAAAAAATACATAAGTAATATTTTAGATATAAAAATTGTTATCACATGTTTAAATAAATATATTTTCTTTAATGAAAGCAGCTCAACGAATCAATGAGAATCAACCTGGAGAAAAAGTTGAGAATTAAGACTTCTTTATTCAACAATACTATATACAATGTTTGTCGACATATTCTTATTATATTGAATCCAAAGGAGAGGTTGCTATCATCGATCCTTTGAGGGACATTGAATAATATATGTAATAATTTTATACTAAATGAAAGTGAATTAGCCAAAGAAAGAAATGCTAATATTAAATGGGTACTTGAAACACATTTCCATGCAGATTTTGTGAGTGGTCACAAAGAATTAGCAGTAATCACTGGTGCAACCATAGTATATGGTCCAACTGCAGTTGCAAACTTCCCTTTAAAATAAGCTAAGGATGGAGAATTATTACCTTTAGGATCTGTCTAAATAAGAGTAGATCACACTCCAGGTCATACAATGGAATCCAGTTGTTTTGTATTAGTTAGCCAAGGAAAAGACCATTCAGTTTATACAGGTGATACCTTATTTTTGGGTGAAGTGGGAAGACCGGATTTGGCTGTAAAGAGTGGAGAATTGACAGTTGAGATGTTGGCTTCTTATCTTTATGATTCATTGAGAGATAAGGTTATGAAACTAAATGATGACGTAATAGTGTATCCTGGACATGGTGCTGGTTCTTCATGTGGAAAGGCTATTGGATCAGGAAAGTCTTGTACTATTGGAATTCAAAAACAAAAGAATTATGCCTTATAACCAATGTCAAAAGAATAATTCACTAAATAAGTTCTTGAAGGTATGCCAAAACCACCTTAATACTTTTTCCATGATGCCTAACTTGTAATTTTATCTATCTCATAAAGTATAGAATAAAAGTGGACCAACAGATATCACTATTTTGATAAATGAAGCATAAAAAGAATTGAATTTCGAATAGTTTATGGCTTTAGTCTAAGCAGGAGCAACTATTCTAGATACAAGACCTAATGTAGCAGAAGGAATCATAGATGGAGCTATCACTATTGCATTTACATCAGGATTAGTCAATTTTGTTGGAGCAATTATAAAGCCAGATACAAAATTAGTTATAATTGCAAATTAAGGTGATACTTAAGACACAATTCTAAGATTGTTAAGAATTGGATATGATAATATTTTAGGATATCTTAAAGGAGGATTTGAAGTGTACAAAAACAATGGAGGACTATTAGCAACAACTGTCAAATTAGTCAGTCTAGTAGAGTTTTGTGATGTCAAAGCTGATCCAGGTAGTATAATTTTGTAAATAAATAGAAAACCATGTATTTTTAGATGTCAGAGGACCAAGAGAACATAAAGAAATAGGATTTGTAAAAGGAGCTATCAGAGTTCCATTGGCTGAAATTGAAGCTAATCTTGAAAAAATTCCAAAAGATAAGTTTGTGCATGTTTATTGTAATTCAGGAGGTAGGGCAAAAATGGGAATGAGTCTTCTTGTTAAGAATGGCTATAAGAATCTTGTCATTACATAAGAAGGTGGATATGTTTTAATAAAAGAAAAATAATTATTGGAAATCGAGAAAATTTGATTTTCATAAAGGTATTTATATCAAAAGTAATTAACAAATAAATAATTAAATAACAAGATTATTTCAATTAAAGTTATGTGATATTGTATATGAATACAAATGAAATTAAGTTCTCTTTTAAGAATATATGAAATTACAATATAAATTATAATTTTTGTACAAAAACCAATACTCTCATTATTATTTGCATTCTGGTTTCTCACCTTTTCCTTTTTTATCCTTATCAGACTTTTTACTATCACCACTCTTCTTTCTTTACTAATAAAGATTTATACAATAATACTTACACTCTTTTTCTTTTTATCATCACCTTCATCATCATCATCTTCTTCATCCTCATCATCCTCATCATCTTCATCTTCATCAACATCTTCAAAATCTTCATCATCTGGATTAATTCCTAAGAAATATTCTAAACTATAAGGAATGACTTCTTCAGCTATTGTTTTTCCAATTTCATAATCTTCATCAATATTCTATAAATTCTCATAAATATAAATACTCCACTTAGTCCATCATCTTCTTCTTTATCTTCTGAATTTTTGAAGAAATTAAAGAAACTTAATTATGTTTCCTTCTTTTTTATAAGTCTTTAAGCTCCAGTCTTTTTATTTTTTTATTTCTAAAATATTAATAATTAATTACTTTTTCTATAATCTTAACTGTAACATCTTTTCCTTCATTCCATTCAAGTACAGTTCCAACTGTACTTGTTGGGAAATCTTTGCCTTCTTCAATAATAAATTTCTTTGATAATTCTTTGTTTTTAAAATATTCATTGTCTTTAAATGTAAATCTAAGAGTGAAGACTTCAGTATCAGCAGATGTTTCTAAAATAATTGAGGTTAAGAATTTAAGGATGTCTTTATCTTTCTCTCCAAAGACGTGAGATAAATTATCGCAATTTGTTAAGACGGTTCCCCAATAATTATCAATTGGTTCAGCCTTTTAAGCAATTTAAAGAGCTTCTTATAATTCAGCTTCAGAAAAGAAATCCTTGAAAAGTTCTTGTTCTTCTGCACTTACAGCTCTTTAACCATTAATGAGAGATTGTTATTCTGCATAGATTGGTAATGATTTGATATCATATTGCTTTTAAAGAGCATGAATCTTCTCATCACATTCCTTGTCTTATTTCTCCTTTTATAGATAATGATGTTAGATGGCAATTGCCTTGAGTCTATCCTTAAGAGGTAGCTCTTTAATCTTATTTTCTAAGGTTTGAACATGTAATTCATGTCCTTCTTTTGCTTCATTTGTAGTTGGTTAAGCTCCGCCTTCCATTAATTTATAAAAAAATTTGGATTTAAATATTTCATTAATAAGGGGGTATTTAATTTATTTATATTTTATTCCTTAAGAATCACTCCTAAATACTCAAAATAATTTATTATATCAATTTAGATATTCAAAATAATTTGATAGAATTAATAACAGAAAGTTAACAATTAAGAATAAAGAGAAACAATTAATAAAAGAGAATATCAAGATAATAAAATTCATTCAATTCATATAAATAAAATTACTATTATTTTCAATTTTCCTCTTATATTTAATTATAATAAAAATGTGTAGTTGATTAGTAAGTAATAGTCATTACTTATTACTTATATTCTTCTAATGTTAAACCAACAAATTTAGAATTGATTTCTTCTATTCCATGATTACTATTATTTTCAATATAACTTAAATTAATTCTAGAGAAATTTGAAATGAAATTATTCTACTTTTCAATTTCATTTTAAATCGATCCAAATTCATTGGATTAACTAGGCACATAAAAATTTAAGACTTTAAAATGAATGTCAGGTATTTTTTTATTTCCCTTCCTTTTTTTTTAATTTTTACTAATCTATTATTTTTATGGCTATCTATTTAGTTATTAAAGAAACTTATTTTTCATAATTCCTACTTTCAATATCTTAATTTCATTATTCTATTATTCAAATGAATTTTTTTCCTGAATTTTTGAACTTGCCATAGTTTAATGTTGTAATTATTAAAGCATTTTATACTCAATGTATTTAGAATATTGAGTAAATTCTGAAAGTGTATAATAATTCTACATATCAAAACAAATAGAAGTCTTCATTAAAGGCAATGCAAAACTCATGTCTAAAAGTATATGAAAAATTCGATATTATTTGAAATCCTTCTTTTTATTAATTTTCAAGGAAGATTCAAAAACGCTAGTTTCTTTTATATTTTTACCTTCTTTTTAATTGATCTTTTAATACAAAAAGTGTTTGAACTTGTATTTTATTAAATATAATGTAATTCAAAGTATTACAATAATCTCTCATTTAGATCTAAACCTAAAGCATTATGTTATAAATCTAAATATCTATCATTAAAGGCAGATAACCTAAAGGTTTAAGTTTAAATTATATAAAGCTTACCATAAAAAAAGGGAGATGGAATTTTGGAAGTAGAATAAAATAAGAATTTGATAGGTAAGAATTCTAAACTATTTAGTAATAATTATTATAAATTTGATTTATCTACCCTTAATTTAATAATAATCATTTAAGATGAATAAACATTGATGTTGGATTTTCTAAATAAGTTTTCCAAACATTATTAAATCTTGCTACAGTTGCACCATCAATAACTCTATGATCACAACCAAAACTTAAGTTCATCTATATTATAAAAATTGAAAAGTACAATTTTCCTTGGAACTATGTTCATTTTAACATCATATCTTGGCACAGTCATTAATCTACCAATTCCTACAATACAAACTTATGGAGCCAATATGAGAGGACCTGTATAAGTACCTCCAATTGTTCCAATATTACTCAAACATATTGTGCCTCCAGATAATTCATTATAACTCAATTATCCCTTTTCTCCTAAAGTTCGTAGTCTAAATATTAATAATAATTGGTATTACCTATTCAATTCATCTTGAATTTAACTAATTGATAGATTCTATACATTTTTGATATTAGGAACAACTAAGCCTTTAGGAGAGTCTAAGGCCACAGAAACATTATGTGATTAATGTTATGTATATTCAAATTATCTAGTTGAATCATATGTAGAATTCAATATTGGATATTTAATCAAAGCTAATGAAAATGATTTAATGAGAAGAGTCATAAATGTTATATTCTTTTCTTTTTTTAATTATTCTCTCATTAATGCTAATTCTGTGAGATCAACTTCTTCCTTTAAATATAAATGAGGAATTAAATTAGCTTCAGTCATTGACTTTTGCATTCCCTTCTAAAAATCTGACATTTTTATCACATTTGAAGTAGAATCATTTTTAATATTACTTTTAGCTGATGATAATGATTATTCTTTTGAAGATTATCTTTCCTTTTCAAGATCTGTCTTTAATATTCTTCCATCTTTGCCACTACCTTAAACCTTATTCAAATCAATTCCCTTTTGCTTAGCTAAATGACGTACTGCTGGTGTAGCTAATTTGTGATTCTAAAGATAATTTATCATTAATTATACTGAAGATGTATTGTTGGTTTAGATTGTTTAATGAATTTCTTATTGCTTTGATTCTTCTTATTTAACTTAATGATGATGTGTCTATGATGATGGTTATTCTTGATTATCAGATTCTATCTCTATTTCTAAGAAATCTCCACCGACTAAACAAGTTTCATCTTCTTAGTGAAATAATTTATGAATCTTCCCTGTATAATTACTTGGAATTTAAGTGAACATCTTATCTGTTGATACATCTGCAACAGGATCGAACTATTATTAAAAAATGACGTACTTCATTTACTAGATCTCCTATTTTTACATGCCATTTTTTTATTGTAGCTTCCTTGATTTCTATAATTATTATATTTTTTACTTTCCCCTAAATCAGGCAATTTGAAGATTTTAACTGTGCCAAAGAAATATCTACTCAAAAATCGTGAATATATATTCATTATTTAATAATAAATGATTTCTTATCATCAATAACTTTGATACTCAGAATCACATATACATTTTAAATAAGTATAAATACTAATTATTGATAATAATCCATCCATTTGGAGATCACTAATTTATTTACACTCAAGTTGAATTTAGAAAACATAAGAGTTTTTTTTTGAATTAAAATAAATATCTACATAATACAACATCTCTGTCATATGATTATATCTTATATATAAAAATTTCATTAACAAATTAACATTTAATAATTTTTCATTTCATTACATAAATAATAATAAATTTGAATTCAAATGCTTGATAATTGGTATCCATTTTCCAACTATTTTTTAGTGACTCTATAAGAAAGGGACTTCTCTACACTCCAATTATAGGAGAATAAATTGAAGACGATATTGCAGCATAATTCGAACATAAAAGAGGAATCAATTATTAACATGAATATATGAGATTATATATTGCTAATGTTGTCTTGACTCAATAACTAAAAGAATTACTATAAGAAAAAGGTGATTTAATCTCTAAAATCAATAGATTTGAAGTATTTCCATCATCAATTATTATTAGGATACTGATATTTGTAAAACAAACTCTAAAAAACTAGATTATGAGGAATCAAAAAAATCAGAAACAAATCCAAAAAAATAAATAGGTATCTTATTAATAATTATCATTAGTTCAGAAGGTTCAACTAAATGCAATGATGAAAATGCAGTTCCCAATCATCAATATTAAACTAGAAAGTTAATTAAGAAAAATTGAATTATTTTCTATCCATTTTATTCAATTACTCATTAATGTCATCGTTTTATAAACTATAATTCTTAAAATAAGTTTTCATATATATATTTTTTATAATCATTATTTACATTATATTAATTACCCACATACATACCTTACTAATAAAAACAAAACTAATTAAAAATGTGTAAATTAATCTTAATTTAGGATTTTACAAAACTTATCCTTACATTCCGCTACTCTCTAATCTCAAAATAAACTTTTATGTGTTCTTTTAGCAAAACTAGATATTTAATAATTAATTTAGAATAAATTTCTAATTCAAAGGAGTTAGATAATAATTTTATTTCTTTTATTAATAGATATTAAGACATCATGATTCATAATATAATTTAGATCTATCATAAATATATTGAATTTTTAAATAATTCTATTAATATTTTGACTTGATAATTATTTATAAATTATTTATAACAAATGCTCTAATTTGATAATTTGCATTTTTTCTTTACTTTTATTACTCTTTAATTTGTATAAATTTATTTTAAGAGGAGAGAAGTGTGTCAGGAAACTCAAAATTCATTTTAAAGATGAGAATCCATATATCAAATAATGTGTATTTTAAGAATAATGTAAATGAGACATAAGAAGGAGAGTGTTTGAAAATGTGAAGGATAGTAAAATTACAAAAAATAGCATTATCTTGTTGTAAGAATATAATAAATAAAGAAGTTATCTTAATTGTTTAAAGTTCGCGCTCTTTTTAGTGATAAGAAAAAGATTTTAATTTTAAAATTAAGTAATTTCTAAATATCTATTATTAAGAGATAGAACTGTTAATAGTCCTTATGTTCTTGGAATTGGAAGTAGTTTGTTGTATTATTTTTAACTCATTTTGATTAATTTCATTCTTATTTGACTTTTTTTTTTAGCAAACAAGCCAATGGATTTGCTTATTAACTGGGATGTTGGATCTAATTCCCTTACTCACCTTAATGCTTTTTATGCTATGGCCAGAAACCATATTTAATTATGAATTCTTTCTTTTGGTTTTCAAATTCCTATACATATTTTATACTAATTAACTTGTCTCAACTTTTTATATTCATCGGCTGCTTTCTCTTTCATGACTTAATTTGAACCCCATTCAAATTTAATAGTACGATCTATCTAGGTTCCATTGTACTCTGGATGGGTCATCTCAAGATGTTATCTCATTTGTTTTTGGAAGCTTGGAGACATTATAAAATATTCTACATTATCATCACAGGAGGAGGAGGTTAAGGTACAGGGACTCTTTCTGTATCATTTATGTTCACAAAGCCATTATTTTAGAAGTATTTTTGTTTATTCATTTTCTCTTTCACTTTCCATCTAAGACTGATCAATTTTATAAGTTCTTCTGTGGTTCTTTTAGGATATTTTTATTAAAGGAGAATGAGTTATTCATCATAATACTTACGTTAAGCAGAGCTTTGCTTTTTTGGTGCAGGTTAATCTAGTTGCAATTACTTAAGTCTCTATTTTTACATTTTAATTTAATTACTAAAATTAAACAACTATTTTTTTGTTTAATTCATTCTGAAAAAATTGACTGAGAAAATAAATTCTTAGGAATTGTTATAATAACAATTTCTGAATAGCATTTTTGGATATTATTAAAAAAAGAATTAAAATAGAATTTATTGAAAAAAGGATACTTAATAAATTAAGATATATTCTTGGATTGTTATACTTTTTTAAAATAGGAAAATGAATGAAAAGGGTATTAGTGTGAGGATAAAAATGTTATTATGATTTATTATTTATTTAATTAAATTTATCTAAATGAGTGAATCAAGTAAAATAAGATAATATATTTAGATTCCACTCTATTTTATGCTGGAATTACATTAGCATCTGGATTGATCACAGATTTTCTAATAAATAGATTGAACAAAAAGGAGATAGCTGAAGATATCAAACCTCTCAGAAGCCTAACACTGAGAAAAAGATCATTTAGTATTATTTAGATATTAATATAGTCAACTCAAAATAGGCTCCTGTTCCTGAAGCACTCTTAAACTCTGAGAATCCATTACTTGATGAAATAAAATTCTTAAACAGTGCAACTTGTGATATTGAGAGAGTAAATCATCTTTCACTCGGTTTAGATGATGAGTTTCCAACTATTAAATCACCTTTATTAGGAGAAGGCAATTTAAGATCAGTCTTTGGAGGAGGTGGATTTTTACCAGAAGATGCCTTTGTATATTGTGGATCATATGTAATTAATACAGCTGTATTTGGTTCTGGTAAAAGGATAGATTAGACAAAGAAGTGGTTAAGAGCAGGACCACGTAAATCATTATTCTTTGATCCAAAAACAGTGAAAGTATAAATAATCTAATGTATAGGCTGCAATAGTGACATGTGGAGGATTATGTCCAGGATTGAATGTAGTAATTCGAGAATTATTTATGTCATTACATTATAACTATGGAGTTCAAGATATCTATGGAATAAAGTATGGATACAAAGGATTTTATACATATGATTGGATCAAGTTTGATGCAAATTATGTGAAAAATATTCATAATTTGGGAGGAACTATATTAGGTTCATCAAGAGGAGGATTTGATTTAAATAAAATTGTAGAGTCTATAATTGATCATGGAATTAATTAAATATTCTGTTTAGGTGGAGATGGAACTCATGGAGGAGTTTTAGAATTATTTAAAGAGTTAAGAAAGAGAAAGCTTAAGATATCAATTGTAGGTATTCCTAAAACTATAGATAATGACATTGCAATAATTGATGAATCATTTGGTTTTGAGACAGCTGTTGAAGTAAAGACATTATATATATTATAAGGAAGCAATCAATGCTATTAGATCAGCATATGTAGAAGCTAATTGTGCAGAGTATGGTGTTGGATTAGTTAGACTAATGGGTAGAAATGCTGGATTTATTGCTATGTCTGCTTGTAATGCCTCTAGAGATGCACATGTATGTTTGATTCCAGAATTCAAATTTGAATTGTATGGAGATAGAGGACTTTTGGAGTACTGTCATTAAAGACTTAAGAAGAAGGGCACTTTAGTTCTTGTTATTGCTGAAGGAGCAGGAGATGCTATGTTAGATTATAAAGTCAATGTAGTTGAGACTGATGCTTCAGGTAACAAAAAACCTTAGGATGTTGGAGTCATTGTTAAAGATGAACTTTCTAAATATTGCAAAAACAAAGGAATGGTTATCACACTTAAACATATTGATCCTACATATATGATTAGAACAGTCCCTGCTAATTCTCATGATAAGATTATGTGCACTTAATTAGCTCAAAATGCTGTTCATGGTGCAATGGCTGGTTTCTCTGGATTTACTGTTGGTCATGTTAATAATAGATTAGCTTACATCCCCATTGAAGAATTATTATCTGGCAAGTATTCTAATAGAGTTGTTGCTGACAGTCGAGAATGGTAAAGACTATTAGCCAGTACAGGTTAACCTTCATTCTTAAACAATGAAGAATAGATGATCTAATAAAAATAATAATAATAAATTTGAGAATATTGAATAAGCATATCTATTAAAAAAACAAAATTTATAACATTCTTTATGAATAATATTTGCCAAACAAATGAACTATAATTTATTAAGAGAAAGTCACCTTATATATTAACAGAAGCACCACAAAAACTTGTCAAAATATCAATCATGACTTAAACTTAATTTAAAGACTTTCTTGAATCTTTATCACTTAATTTTAATCAACTAAGTCATAATCTACAACAAATGCTCACTCTATATAATGTTCAAATATTTAATGAAAATGATGATGATTAACTACTTACTAATAGTGATACTGATACATTTACTAAATTCTAACAAGACTGGTTAATTAAAACTATCTGTAAAGTTGGAGTCAATCATCAATTCTGGCTGGAAATTGCATAGGTCTTAAATAAATCTCTTTAAGAAGTTAAAGCCTTTTGGATTAGTCTACAAGATAATTGGACCAATGAATAAGACAATAAGTTGATTATATTTCGAAATTAATAGCTAAATTGGTTAGAAATTGCTTTGAGGCTTGACAAAAAAAAAATAAATTGTAAACATAGATGGAATAATGTTATAGATCCTAGTTTATGCAAAGCTCCTTTCACTATTTAAGATGATATCCTATTACTCTAAAAAGCTATTTAATTAAACTTCGATTGGAAGAAAATATAAAAGATTATATAACCAAAAAGAAGCCAAACAGATCTAATTTCTAGATTTATCAAATTATAATCTCAATATAACAATATTGATAATCTCATCCAAAGAGTTCAATTTACAATTGCTCAACTTCCTAAATATGATAAAAATTCTATGCGAATCCTTCCACAATAATCTAAGACAATTTAAAAGACTGTAGTGGAATATGAAACACTTTCCATTCTAGATCTTAATTTACTTGATGCAATGTCACTATAATTCTGTTTAGTAAAACATGATTAGATATTTTTTGTTACTCTTGAATACATGCAATAGTTAGTTAATTTGAAATTAAATTAAAGAAAACTATTACAATTTATGAAATGATTTATTATTACAAACAATTATAATCATATTATAATCATTCCCCATATTTCAAACGAATATATTCGTAAATTTCTAGTGATTCTTTTTATCTATTTAGAACAATTAATGTTTTAGCTAATTAAATATATTAAATACCTTTATTTGTTAAATATTCTACTTTCTCTTCAAATTTTATTGCAGAATCAAAACATTCTAATGCTTATTAATATCTATTTAACGCTAGTAAAGTCAACCCTAAAAAATTAAAATTCATATCACCTTTTTAATTTAATGAATCTGGTGAATTTTACTCTAATTATAAAGCAGCCTCATAAAATTTCAAAGATTCTTCATATCTTTTTAAACAATATAGTGCAGTACCTTTATTCATAAACAAAGTTTTATACCAACATTATGATTTATGAGAGATGAATTTTTATCAAATTCAAGTGCTGCCAAATAACATTGTAATTCTTCGTTTGAATTTCCTAATTTATGTAAAATTGCCCCTTGAATTATATTTCACAATCTACCTTTCAATTGCAAATAAGATTATTTAGTTGTTTTTTCTAGAGCTTGATTTATGGTGTCAAGTGCTTCATTGAATTTTTTTAATTAAAATAGAGCTGAAGCTTGCAAAATATCAAGATTAAACAACCTTTCTTCAAATAAAATTCTGTATCTACTTTAAGCTCTAGAGCTTTATCATAACACTATATAGCTTCATCAAAATGTTGAAGGACTTATAAGCAAAAACCTGATAATTTAAATTGCTAATTCTTACCTTTGTGATAATAAACTGTATCTATTTTTAAATCTAATCTTAAGCAATCATCAAAGCTATCTGCTGCTTCTTCGTATTAACCTAAATTTAATAAAGAGAGACCTAATTATTTAAATTAAACTATTATTACCCTTTATCATATATGCTTACTCAAAATTAGGATCTGATTTTAATGCTTGATTAGAAAAATTTAAAGCCTCCTAGTAATTATCTACTTTATATAAATCAATTGCTAAAATTTAATAAGAATTTAACCTGAAGTCAAACATTCAATTGCTAGATTTTCTGATTTATAATTCTAGGTTGGAAATTTTAATTCTTAAATTTTAATTGAACCTGTAACATTTTATTCTATTTCTTTTATCTGAATTAGATTTGCTTTCAAATATATTTAAAAAAACTAATCCAAAGACTTTTCGAATTTTTTTATGTCATCTAATTGAATACCTAAGATTTTGATTAAAATATACTAATATTATTTTTAGCAATTTTATTCAAAGTAATATTTCTCCACTGCTTTAATTTTTCAAATTCCCTATTAATATATTAACTTTCTTAATTTTGTAGTTATTATTTCAATTATAATAAACTATCTTTTTCACTTTAAATAAACTTCAAATTTTTCTTGAATAAAGTTAACATACTTTCCATTTTATTTTCTTATTATTATTACATATTATCTAAGATTGAAATGCAATTAGGTATCATTTATATAACATCACTAAATCTCAAACAATCATTCTAATGTTTAGAATGTTATTATGTATAACAAATAAAACATATGAATTTATTTTTATCACATCCTTAATCAAAACACAATCCAATTATTTCCTCTTTCACATGATCTACTGTTGTGCAATAACCAAAACTCATTAATTTTATATTAAAATTATTTGATTTCTTTTTCTTAATTCAATAAAATTTATGTTGGTCAAAAGATATTATTAAATATAAAAATTATTGATCATAGTTAGATACACTGAGTATCCTAAACTTTAAAAAACAAATTTGGCATTCCTGTGATTTCATTGAAGTCTTCATTTAAAATCCCTAAATGTGATTATGTTTTATTATATACCAAATACAAATGGAGGTTTTATAATATAACCTTGGGCAATTTACAAATCAACCATCTTAGGTCTGTAAGCAGTACTAAATCTCCCTAAACCAATTACATTATCCGAAAACTTAACCTTACTATTCACAATGAATTATGGAATATAAAGATTTTAATCTATTGGTACTTATACTCCACATTAATTTAAAATAGACTGGACCTTTTGCAATGTGATTTCCTCATTATCTAAAATAATATTTATATAACTCACATTCAAATACAAAAATGCTTGTACTACTTTAATCAGAAGATATCAAATAAACTTTTATATTCTCTGAATCAGACATAAAAACCTTTGCATTGTCAACATTAGAAACAGAAAGAAATCCATTATATATGAGTCTTTGATGTTGTGCTAATTTGCATTTTGCCCATCTAAAACATTCTTTACAAAAACTACTAATCACTTTATCTGATGAAAGTGTAACCTCAGAATTGGATAGATTTAATTAATCAAAGCCTTCAAAATATTATTTAACATAAGCATTAAAGTCATCACTTGAATGCTCTTATAGTTTAATTCCCTTAAATCCAAATTCCTATTTAATTTTAATTATTATTATACTGTTTTTATGAGATTATCTTTATGTTAATTAATTATTTCATTATCTAAATCTATTTTTGTATTTAGAGTAGTCAGACAATATAAAGAAGTAAAGGCATCTGTACTTTATATTGTATTATTATCACAAGTAAGGTAAAGATGCTATAAAAATATGGGATCAAACTATTTTGGTTGATCTATATCAGAAGGTCTTCTAATGGCTAGGATAATATTATATTATACCCATTACTGTGAATCTAGTTTCTGCATTAATACTTTATACAACTTTCCATTTGAATCCTAATTCTTTCAATTTGGTTGTAATTTCTTTATTAGCTTAAAATGAATCATTCTAATTGTAATGGTATAAAGACATTCTAATTTCTTAACAAGAATCAATTTCCCAAATAAATTTAATAATAATTTTAAGTAACTCTTAAAATTATTATGGATCTACTGTAGAAAAGTGACTTAATACTAATCTTCTTTCCTATAAAGATTGATCTAGATAACACTATCCCAAAGCTAACAATTCAGTTTTTTAATATATTCCTAAACAAAAACTATCATCTTATTGATCATATTAATTCTGCATCAAATGAATTTCTCCTCTATATGACTTTTTGAAATCTTCATTAATATTATTTAAATGTTAAATAACTTTTTCATCTATAAGTTTACATTTTTTAACTTTTAATGTGTCATCATCTTCTATAATTCCAATTTATTGATCAACTATAGGTCCAGCTGCATTAATTTAAGGTTATTATTTTTATTCTGATAGAGGAAGACTTATTTATACTTATTATTTATTATTGGAATCATTAGGTGTCACTTTAACTGAATTTTATTTCTAAGGTGTTGCACTACCTTATTTATTTGGTTATCTAGCTGGAATACTTTTTGGAATTTAATTAATGATTTCATTTTAATCATGCTATTTATATATAATTCGCTAAAAATTAATATAAAAAATATAAAATTACTTTTTAATTTTAACTTTATTCCTATCTTTTAGGAGGTCTTATGCGTCCTGGATGAATTGCTTTTTCTGGACTCATTTTAATTTGATCTCTAGAGTTTGCTTAATTATGTATTGATTTATCTTCCTTAGAAATTGATTATGCTTCATCTTATATTATTATTTCACAATTTTTAATTCTTTTTAATAGAGGTTTAGATATGAATTATACTATCTTATTAGAATCTTCAGCTGGTTTAGTTATAGCCACAAAGAATGGATCTGGTTTATTTGAAAATTAATAATAGTTTGATAGTATTGAATTTGCAATGTATTAAATATCCTTTCTCATCTAAAGATATTAATAATGTTATAATACCTTAATTAAATAATTTTCTCTTTGATATAAATATGGTAGAGAGATACTCTCATGGGAATGGATATTGACCAAAAATTTCATTAGATATTGTCTCCAACCAAGTATTTATTCTACTACATTAATAGAGAGAATCCTTAAATGTGTTATTAATTCAGCACTTTTTTGTAATAGTTATTCATCTCCAGGATAATCTGAAAATTATTAGATTTGATTAATCAAAAATGCTAAACACTTTTCTCTGGCTTCAACTGCTTACATACAAAGCTAAATTTATATAGCAGATAATACTTATATATGAGATTTCTTTTGTTACATTTCTTCTATTTCAAATTGAATAGCTTAACTATTTTTTGGTAGTGTTTACAGACACATCAAAAATAACTATCTAAATAAAATGTCATATCAAATTACCTATGGAATTCAGGTATACTATAATAATCTTAAACTTCAATTAATTTTGATGTATGATTGATTTACTTTGGTTTCTATTTTTCTACAGATTCATTTTTATTTTAATTTTAAACATAAAATCTATTATTCCAATTTTCTTCCTAAGTTAATCATCAAATAATGAATACTTTCTTCTTTAATTAATTCATAACAATTAAATGTCGAGATTTTGTATTTACTACATGCTCCTATTTTGATTTACGTTGTTCTATAAATTATGGTTCAAACATAAATATATAATAATAATATATTAATATTTTATAACTGTTTAATTAATTACTCTATATTAAATAGAAGCATTTTTAGAATTTATTGTATTGTATTAACATTCAATAACATTAATTAGGAAATTAATACTTCTCTTTATTTAAAATATTTATCATATTATATATTTCTTATAACCATATAAAATGATTTATGAACTAAGATTTTATATGTATATTAATTTAAATAATTAAAAATGAAGGCAATGTGTCCATTACTCAGACGAGATAGCTTTAGTGAGGAGGAGCAGCTATAATAACACAGTGAGTGTGATTAAGTTGAATTTTAGCTAACCAATAACTGGTGTTAAACTGAGGCTGACACCGATCCAAATATAATCGATTAAAAAAGCCCCTCAATTAAAAAGAAAAGACAAGGCCGATACAAGAATGTACCCTATACCTTTGGTCGACACTTCAGAAATTGGATAGTGGCAGAGGTTGAATCCATTCGATGTCCAGTTGTTTAAAAATTCATCTCCAAACGTAAGTCTAATCCTAGGTATCATGACAGTTTCAAAGATTTTAATGAACTATTCCAACACTCAGGTATTGGTAGATAACTAGGTTAAATCTTTTTTGGACAAAAGAAATGGGTATAGTATTTACTTGGAAATGAAAGAGTAGATGGTTTCTAAATATATTTTGAAGTTGAAAGATCATATTACGAAGCCTCCATAAAAGGAACTAAAATCACTGAACAAAAGGTGAGAAATCTTTGATAAACTTTTTTTATATAACATTTTGGTTGTACATTCTTAAATGTATTATAAATCATTTATCTCAATTCTCAATAAGAGATTGATTCAATCCTAAATTTGTAATTGAATTACTTATGATTAATAAATTAAGCAATTCAATATCATATTATAAAGTCTTAAAATATCATTAGTTATAAACTGAGTTTCTAGATTTTAATAATTGAGAAGATTGTTCAGATCAAACATTTATTATTATTACTCTAATTAATTTTTTAGTTTTGGAAATTTTCATCAATCTAATTTTTATGTGTTTACAACGGCATTCTCTTGCAACTATAACAGGAACCTTATTTTGAATTGTTGATTTGAAAGTCTTCCATTTCTTGAGAACGAGTAGACAATTATTTATTTTTCAGACTTCTCCTTAAATGTTTTCAAATTTCATTATTTAAAATTGATAAATTTATTCTATATTTATAAGCTACTTAATTTATTAAGTTAGTATCATTTCCTTTGTGTTTATTTTACAACATTATATAATATTTTTTCGTTTACCTGTTTTACTATTGAATTTTTTTATTTTTTATATGGTGTCTATTTCTTTCTAGATATCAAATTCTACAATCAAAAAAGTTTAATCTTCTCTTGGATTTATTATGAGATCTCTTGGATTTATTATGAGATCAAGGAAATAATTGTTATATATGTCAAATCTTTAAAAACTTCAAATTAAAACTAATCCATATAAGGATCAGGCATTTTTTATTGAATTATTTACTCTCCAATTTCTATATTTACATAAACACAATAATGTATAAATAGATCCCATAATCCACCAAAAAAAGATTACAATTCCATTTTTGTAATTCCATAATAAATTAAATTTACATATAATTTAATTTTACTGTTAAATTTTATATTTTAAATTTAAATTATAAACTTAATCCATATATATAAACAAAACCTTCTAAATAATGCTTATTCATGTATAACTAATGTAAATACTACAGAATACATGTTCACTTTGTACTGGAGACTATCATTGTGTATATAACATATATTAGAAGTGACTATCTAATTAATAGATATAAAGAGGGTCAAGTGAAGGAATTAATGAAAGTAGTCAAATTAATAATATTTTAAATAAGGAATTGATGAATATCTTAAAAAAGATCAGTTATTTTATTTTGTTTTACAATATTAATAAATATTTAATTAATTATAATATTTTAACTTAATTAGTTATATATATATTTTCAAGAGTCGAATACATTTTGAATTAGTTATGGATCTTCGACTTCAGTTACATCAGCTGAGTGTTTTTCTTGTTGTTCTTAAAACATAAATTATTTGTTATCAATATTTTCAGATGTAGTTTAATTTTAATTGGTCCCTTTCCAATCGATTTCAAATCGAGTTATACGGGGTTTATTATTGAAGATTTAACGTGAAATATCTTCTATAATAATTTCAGGAGGATCGTTCTCTATATTCTCTTAAGAGGAGTAGGTAGTGTAAACATAGTAACCTACTCTAAAGAATTCTTTTTCTCTGTAGGAACAAGTGAGAATGAAGGCTGTAATACCCAGTAATTCGTTTTGGGGAATTTTTTACCAATCAGGAGGATTACATTCTAAAGTAAAATGTTTTGCTCCTACTTAAAGAGGTCCCATTGAGAACTAATCGATTATTTGATCATGCGATTCATCTTTAGGTGAACCTATAAAGAGTAGCCTACAATAAAAATATTAATGTACATCCATTCGATTTCATCCTCAATGTCAACTATGACATCAAAGAAAATATCAATATTAATAGGACTTTGGAATGGCTATGGCTTATCATCAATGACAATGTTGGTTATGTTCACAAAAGACATTAAACTTTTAAATTAATTATTTAATGAATTAATAGAAGAATAATATTAATTTCAATTAGGTACATAGGTTTTTGCTTTCTGTTTCATTTCCACTACATTTATTTTTTACTTCTCAGAACCAAAAACTTTAGGTTATTTTTATGTTTCTGATTTAATATTGGATGAATCTCTAGAAATTGCCATTTCTGCCACTTTTGATGGAGTACCAGAAACTCGTATATTATTGGTTAATTGTGTTTCTGTAAATGTTTAGGTTTAAGTATGAGCATATGAATATTATTCACTTTCCTCAATATCAGATGCAGCAATCCCTAATAATTTTGACATTTTGAAAACTTAAATTTTTTGAATGTAAGGATTCAAACCAAATAAATAATTGTATTGCAATATTTATGTATTTATCAATGCTAATAGTATATTATAATAAACATTAAGAGAATTTGTAAATTGAGCTGCAATTACTATCAATAAAAATGGGGTATAACATATTAATTATGTAAATAATGATACTTTGAGTGTTCTAATAAAATTTTAACGAAATTATATTGTAAAATCTTAAGAACTGTTATCTACTTAATTATTAATTAATACATTCTAAGTATTTTAATTGATAATCCTGTAAATATTGTTATTATAATCAATAGGAAAGTTAAAGGTGCAAATAATACAATTACTTAAAATCTATTATTTGGAGGATAAAATATTCTGTAATATGAATCATATACAAATAAATTAAGCAAATTAAATATGATAGGTACAATTATTGCAAAAAATACAAATTATTTCTAAGATTTCTTCATTTCATCAAGAAATTCTTTGGATTAAGTTTATAAGAGAAAAAATGTTAAGAATTATAGTATGGCCATAAATGCTAATGATTATTATAATGTCAGTGAAAATGTTATCCATGTTCCAACACATATAGGATGTATCTCACTATTCTATTTACATAAAAATAAATTAATGATTTCTGCTGTAAGAGTAAGGATTGCAAAAAAGTACATCAAAAATATAAAGGTATCAATAGGGTTTTTCTTTCTAGTTATAGTCAAACCTGCTCTAATCAATCCAGTAAACATATTAATTGACATAATAATCAATTAGATTACATTCAAGTAATTTAACATATTATAAATAAATTAAATTCTTTATAATTTTTGATATCAAAAACTTTGATCTGTAAATAAAGAATAATACAAACAACTTTTTGATAAATAGTTATTGTATTCATAAATATTTTATTATTATTATTATTATGTATAAGGATCAGAAATCCTCTCTATCTAATATTCTGTTACATTCAGCCAGAACCTTATTTCTTTCTTTTCCAAGATAATATGTTTCACCTAAATTACACATATCAAAGAATTTTTTATTGTGTTTCAAAAATTTAATTGGTTGAAAGTATAGATAAGCAATTGGCCAAACAACAAAATAAGGAGCCCATGAAAATCTCTTTGTCTAAAACATTCTAACCATAGAAACAGCTGCAGCACATGCCCAACCATCAACAAGTGAAGAATAAGTCACATCATAACGATATCTAAAATAATAAATGTAAAATTAATACTCTCTTCTAACAACATATCCCCAATCTCTTTCTTCTTATGTTTTGTAAAAATTAGTATCAAAATCAGCAATATATTTCTAAACAAATGCTTTTCTCAATTTAGCAGCTTACATCTCTTCTGCTGTATATCCACGCTCGTATTCCATTTCTTCTTTGGCATTCATATATCGACGAATTGCTCTAGACATTTTATTTTAATTATAATATATATTATTTTTCAAGATATGGATTAAGGTAAATAATCAATCAAAAGCAGTATAAAAGTAGGAATATAACCTAAAACATTTGGAAATACAGTATAGAATCCTAATATGTCTGGTTAATTGGGTTAAGAATAAAAACCTAAATCTAGATTTGTATAACCAAATATGACTAATTATGCAGCAATGCCAGCATCATAAAAAGCTTCTATTAAACCAGTAGATATGAGTCAATAATCAAATAAAAGAAATGAAGATGTTAATGTAGCTACTTTTCTTGTACCAGATGGGATGACCAAATAATAATATTAATAATAAAGTGCTGTGGTTTCTTAAAATTTTTAGATTGTTGATTTATATCCTGTTTAAATAAAAGATTAAGATGATATTAAGGATGAATAAGATACTGCTGCAAGTTAAGAATAAGAAGAAGTAGCACCATATTAAATTAGTGCTTATCATTTTAGAGCATCAAGATAAAATTTTAATATTGTTTTGAGTATTAAAGATTCTGATGATAGAAACACAAGAAAGGAGGTTAATTATTAAGAAACAGAAATAGGTAAATTTGGTAATGCTGCAGTTAATATGATTTATCGTTAGAAATTATTATACTTACCTCAAAAGTCTATTAAATTAGAATAATAATAAGGAAGAGTTTTACCTGTTGCACTTGAAACATTACCATAATCATAAGATAATTATAAAAGAATATCTATAAAATTATCTGATCAAGTTTAAGCTATTTTATAATAAATTAAAGAGAATACTTCCTTATTTGATTAAGTAGTAAAAGAACTTTCAAAATATTCTGTTGTATCTTAAATAAAGTAAATAGTTATTGATAAATCATATAATAAAATTTTGGATAGATTAACAGTTTTATAATAAATAATGAATCAAAATCTTAATAAAATTAATGAACTTATTTAACTTACAGAAATTTAAAATGAAAAGGTTCCTGCAGTTTCAATGTAAAATATGATTGATTTTATCATAAAATTGCCATAATCATAAAACATTGAATTTTAATAACTTAAATATGCATCATTTTATACATGTCAAATAATGTGTAAATAATTGGAAGTTCAAGAAGAATAATGTACTAGTTGTTCTTAATTTGTTATTTAATTCAATCAAGGTGTTGATGCTGTACAAATTTTATATGATTTTGCCAAATTGAAGATGCCAAAATTATATAATAAATTAGATATAAGTAATAATAAATTGAATCTGATTGTTTTACCATATTTAGAATTTAGATAAAAAAATGATTTTATCCTACAAGATATATAAAAAGTATAAATTTAATTACTAAATATATAGTATTTAATAAAAATGACAGAGAAAAAGTATTTTATAATGAAAACTCTAATGTAAGAAATTATGACCAAAGAAGAAGTAGAACAATTAGATTAAAATTATATTTTAAATCAATATGCAACTTATAGGAATCAAATAATTAGAAATCCAAATAAATTTAATTATGAAATTCTCAAAAAAAGACCACTTTTCATATTATAATAAATTAAATTGTAATAATTTCTTATTAAAATATTAGACTCTTTCATGCTTAATTATAAATAGAAGATTTATTTTATAAAATCTATAATTTGTAAAATGTATATGATACTTATGTTCAATTTTCTAATTTAGAATAATAATTAAAATAAGTTTAATTGAATAAGTTGAAAATCTAAAAAGAAACTCTAGAGACAGATGATTAAGAAGTATTTAGAGATAAAGTAGTTGAATTGAAGTAAAAAAATGATAGAATTAAATTAGACAAGATATGGATATATTGTTTAAATTTTAAAACATGTTTCCTAGTGAAGTTGAAGGTCTTCCATATGGATTTATTCGTATTAAAGATTGGATAGATTGTGAAATTGGATCTGGATTAACTTTATTAAGAATATTGAATAGCAAATTACATTCAATTGATATATTAGAAAACTAAATTAGTGAAGCTGAAGGATTATAATTAATAGAAAAGAGTAAGAAATTAATTATATAAATTCAAAAATTAATTGATTAAGAAATTCCACTTCACTATTATGATTCTAAATTAAAATTACCATCTGAAATCTAAAGTGCAGTTACTGAAATTACTAATAAATATTTTTTAGATGATGAAATTAAATAAACTCCTTTATAATTACCACTTACTACACCAAATGCATAAATTACTTTATTAGAATAATGTAGTAAAGTTCTTGAAAGATTATCTAAGGCTAGAGAAAGTATTTTAATTAAAAAACAAATAATACAAGAAATAAGCACTCAATATACATCACTCAATGATTTTTGCTTTAAGTATTAAATTTGGGAACATATCAATGCAACTAGATATTTAATGACTTCATAAATGTTCTATGATATTATTTCTACAATAATTTGTGTAGAACCATAAAGATTTACTCTTGAAGGTACAATCAAAAAAATTAGAGATCACATGATATATTTTGAAATGAATTAGAATGTTTAAACTAGTATATATTTCAAAGTACATCTTAAGGATGGTCTTTAATTATTATAATTATTTAAAGACAGTTAAGATGAATATAGTAGGTTATTAATAGCTAATTCAAAAAAACCAGGATCAGTATCAATTGATACATTAGTCAATTCTTTAACAAATAATGTGAATAATTTTCTAAAGGTTAAAACATGCACATTAACTTAATAAAAAGATGCTATTTTAAGAGCTATGCCTTTATATATAGGTCTTATAAAAGAGTAATTTGAAGATTCATCTAAAGCTGCAGAACTTGATTAAAAGTTTTCTGAAGCAGAAACAGTACTTGTTGAAACAGATTCATTTTTCTAAAAAGGAGAAAATAAATTAGGAAAGATTTATGAATTAGGAGTAGAAGCAGTAGGTTAAGAAAAAACAAAAAAAACAATGTCTCTTGAATAATTTAGAATGAGTTTAGGTTTTGATTCCTAAATTTAAATTTTAAAAGATAAAGCAGAAGCTACTCATAATTAATTCTTGATGTAATTTATTCTTTAATTCATTTTATAGGTATAAAGAAAAACTATCTCTAAATAGTCTACCCATCTATAAAAATAAATTAGAACAAAAATTGAAAGAATTTGATTCTTTAAATCAAACTATTCTAATGTTTGATAAGACTATTACTTCAATTTATTATAGTTCTATTGATTTTTTAGATGCTTTAACAGAATTATAATAGAAAATTGAAAATATGCTTTCCTTAGCTAATTCTTCTTTTATTTTAGAAGGATTGAATAAATAATTAAAATAACAACAAGACACTTATGGAGAAGTAAAAAAGATTTAATCAGGAGTTAAATTACATCCTTCAATAGAACCAATTGTTTTGACTACCTAAGAAATTTAAGCAAATTTAATAGATATGCTCACAAATATGATTTAAATTATAACAACATTTGTAGAAGTGTATGATGGTTTTATGTTGTTTTAAGACTAAATCAATTTATTAAGTGAAGAGTTCTTTTAAACTGTTTATAGATGGTTAACATTTTATGAAGGAAAACCATCTGATAGAAAATTAATCTATTTGGAAGCTCTAGCAAAAATAGATGTAGCTATTGAAAAAATAGGAAAGTTTCCAATTTTAAGAGTTCCTTGTACAAAAATTTATTAAACATTAAAAAAAGTTGTTGAAACATATTAAAGAGATGTTAATACTGAAGTTATGAAAATGCTTTCAGAATTTGGGTAAACCTATTAAACTAAAGGAAATAAAGTTTAAAGTTTCTAAGAATTTTAAAATGAATTAACCTATTTATTAACACCTGAAAATTCTAAAGAAGCCACAAGAAAAGCATTACAAGCATTTTTTGAAAAAAACAAAAAGGCAGAATAACCATTATCTAGAATGTCTTAATTTGTTAAAGCCACATAAACTATTTCAAAGGATGAAAGATTAAAATCTATGAAAAGATTAAAAAAGCTATAAAATCCAGATGAAATTTAGACTCAAATGGGAGGTGGATAGATGGATTAGTGGATAGCATCTTGTAAAAATATGACAAATGCTTTAGAAATGTATTTTAAGAATGTAAATGACAATTAACTATAACCCTTAGTAAATTATACATGTAAAATAATTATATTATTTATTTAGAAAAAATTGAAGATTCTGCTAAGGGAATGAGTAATTAGGATCTAAAGAAATTTATTGGAAGATTTTTAGAAATGCTTAAGATAGATTATAATCTCAGTAAATTTTAATGACTCTTTTAATATTATATTTTTTAAATATTTAATCAAGTTGTAATTTAGAATTATCTTTTATCAAACTAAATAAATAGATTGTATAAAATACTAAAAAATGCTATATGACATATAATATTCCAATTATAGTGGTACAGATTGCAACAGATAAACCATAATCATGCAACGACATATGTCTTGAAGTTTTGCTATTTTCCGCATATAACCATAACGCTATACTAAAAAATTAATATTCCATACAATAAGCAGAATACACCTCTTCCAAATTGATTGCATGCAAAGTAAAATTTTTCTACAATTACTAATCTTTTTGTTTCACCCAGCAATAGTAAAAAATTCACAATGCTAATCAATCATACTTAAATATTACATTAAATTAATGTTGGTCATAATAGAGTTTATTTTATACATATCCTATTCTACACAATAAACGATGGACCAAATACAAAAAATAAGAATCAAAATAAAGTTCAGCATAGTGGCTAACTTTGAAACAAAGCTCACATCAATTTCCATTGAATATGTTGTCTTAATTATAAGTGAATAAATTAATAAAATTTTAGACTAAAAATCTATAAATTAAAAAACTAAAAGAATTAGAATCTATCTATTATAAAGTCTAAATAAAATAATTTGATAAACAAATATATGATTAAATATCATCATAATATATTATCAGTTAATTATAAAAATTGTATTTAAAATGATATAGGTAAAATTGTTCAATCATTTTGATCATCATTTTCCTCAGCAATTTCTTCAGGATATTCACCTTCTCCTTCCTCACCTTCTTCATTTAATTATTCAGGGTCAATTCCAAATAAATGTAAGTTTTACTAAATTTTTGTAATATTTTACACTAAAGATTTCTCTAAATTGATTGTTTTCATTTGCTAATTTCTCAACTTCTTCTTATAATTGTTATTTTTCATCACTTAAATTTTAATATAATGGCTTAAAATTTTCTATCAATTCTATAATTAAAGTTAATTATTTAAGTTACCTTCTAATCTTCTACAATCTTCATCTTTTGCTTCAAGTTATTATTGTAAATTCTAAATCATTTGATCCTTATCATTATCTTAACTCTTTGATAATTTTTTATTAGATGAGAATTGATTTCTTGTATTTCGACTATTATTTGCTTATTCTTCTTGAATTTATTGAATTGCTTCTTACATATCTTGAAGTTACTATTGATATTATTCAATAATTTAGTCTTTCATATCTGACTCTTATTATTATTCTTCAATTTTTTTTTATATCTCTTCCTAATATATAATTTTTATGATTCATTACTAAATTAAATTCTTATGTTATTTATTCCAACTATTATTCTTTTTCATTGTATGCTATTTCAAGTTCATTAAGTTAAGATTCATATTATTGTTAAACTTTATTTATTTCATCTTGGAAATGCTTATTAGCTTAATTGAGTTTTTAATTTAAGTTTTTGTTTTCATCTTATAATTATTAGATTTTTTATTTATCTTCTCTATGTTTTTATTCATAATCCTATTCTAGCTTAGACCTATTGTAAAATGAAAATTTTAGTTATACAATCGCTTTTAGAAATCCTTTTCTCTATCTTTTGCCATATTTAACTCAGCTCTTAATCTCTCTGTTTATTGTTATTCATCCTTTAATTGATTAATAATAGATTAACTAGGTCTATCAATTTCTTAAGGTTTTTGATTAGATGTAAATTATTTTTTATCAAAACCTGAGTATTGCTAATCATATCTTTTATCATGACTATCAAGTTTTTTATCTAAATAATCATGTTTCTTTTCTGGATAATCTGGTTTCCTATTAACATCAATAGTTTTAGAATAATCAGGTTTTCTTGTTTCACTAGATAAATAATCCTTTGTTGGTGGTTGAGCTTTAAATTCATTCTTTTTTATTTAATTTGATTAGTCGAATTTAGAAGAAGTTGGAGCTGGAGCAAAATTCTAATTCTTTTGATACATTTCTATCTTAACCAAATAGATATACCTTGATAAGGAATGATTTCTGTTTTGTGTTATTAGTCGATTGGACCTGTGCGATTATGAATTTATGAATCACATGAATAACATAGTCTATAAGTTTAACCATAACGACATTAAGAACATTTGATAGTAGCTGGTCTTTGTTAACATTTCTAACACTTTACAAATAGAGATTGCATATTTGAATTTATGTTTATGTATTAAATTTTATTTGAATTTTTTATAAATACAGAAATATATATAAATAAATTATATTTATTATTTTTAATATTTTATATAACATCAAGCCCAGACTTGACCTCTAAATTATATAGCTCTAGAGTTCTTCCATCCTTTTTTAAAGTGATTGTAATAAACACCATCTCTGACTGCATACATTTCCCATCTGAAATTCATATATTTAATTTATTATACCTAAGAGAGAGATTATTTCTATAAAATCCTCTAGTCTTCAAGTAAGCAAAAGGATAGATCAAAGCAACTCCAGTCAAGTACATATAATATCTTACAGTCTTATCTGGTCTTTGGAAACCGCTTCTTCTTTACACAAACTAAATGAAATTTGTGACATCAAAAGCCATTTAAGGAGTAGACGCAGGTGTTCCATCTTCATAATCAACAAGACCTATTCATAATCAAATTATGATTCATACCATCATGCAATTATCTAACCATGCCAATAATCATATGATCAAAATAGGGATTGTATGCTTTTCCTTTAGGTACATCCAATCCTTAATAAGGCTTGTAATGATAACCAGTCAAAATATTGTAGATGTAATTAACACCTCCTGGTCTAAGTCTAATTTTTGAGAAATCTGTTGGCCAAACTCCACCATTTGCATTTTTAGCTTAATCTTATGAAAAATAAGGAGGGTAGATTCCTAAAAAGATGAATATAAAGAGAATGAATACTGTCATGAATATATCTATCTCTTTCATCCCATTCTTAGTAATAAAATTGTTTGAAATGATGATGAGCAGGATGAATTGTGAAATTGCTGACCAAAGCTGCCAATTCTAATTACTTATAGACTTTATCCAATAAAACATCATATTTCTTATACACTATTCCATGGCAATTACCACAGTTTCTAGAGAAAACAAGAAATCTAAAGAATCACTATGCTTTATACCCTCTTCTTACACTTCCAGAGTCGAATGTACCCAAAAATCTGTATTATGGCCATGACATATGACCTCTATGAGTACCTACTTCTGTGACTTGTTCTTCATAACCCTTGATACCCCAAAAGGCACCAATATCATCTCTATAAAGCCAAGCATGTACAGTATTGTCTTTTTAGGTCATCAACATTCCAACTCCTAAACAAAAAAGAGCCTTCATTTTAAAAAATATTTAATATCTAATAAGTAATATCTCTATTTATATATAATGTACTTAAACAACATTTATAATAACCTCATTTCTTGGCTTGGGCTTTAGGTTGAGCTTTTTAAGTTGGTTATGGAGCAGTTTTAGCTGGAACAGTCTTAACAGGTGCTTAAACTGGTACTTTCTTGGTGTCTTTAGCTGGAGCAACTTATTTACCTGTAGCAACTTGCTTAACTGGAGCTGCTTATTTAGTTTACTTTGGTTGCTAATCGATATAGATTAATTATCTTACTGTTGCTGTTTTAGTCTATTCTTTGATTTCAGAAGAAGCCTTTCTGTGTTTCTTGTGAGCTTCATGAACATCATGTGCCAACTTTTTATATGCTTCCAAAGCTTATTTTGCTTTAGTTCTTCTTGCTTATTCAGTCTTCTTTTAAATGGTCTTTCTTCTCAATCTTGATTCAGTAACAAGTCTTTATATTTTTGGAGCCTTTTATCTTTTCTTTCCATCTTTTGTGGTCCATGTTCTTCTAATGAGATTCTTTTAAACTATAGCAACACCATCAGCCTTTTTGAATCCAAATAATCTTCTTAATTTAGTTAATCTCTTTGGACCTAATCTTCTTGGGACATTTTAATCTGTAAGGCCAGCAATCTCATTTGCTCCCTTTTTAACAACTTATAAAGCAAGGACTCTAATGTCTTAACCGACAATGCATCCTCTAATTGATTTTCTCTTCATTTCACCATCTTTTCTTGGTCTATAACCTTTGTGACCCTTTCTCATGAGAATTCTCACTCTGCCCTTGAATAAGACACCTTGTCTCATTGGAAATCCTTATTTGTCATTACCACCAGTGATTTTGAACACATAACCTTTGTATTCATCACCTAAATTGTCAGCTTCTACAACTTGACCCATTCTCTTATCAAAAAAGATTGAGCTAAAAATTATATATAAAATGTTCTTACCATTTCTTGTCATCATCAATTTCGACTGTCTTTTAAGCTCCTGTCAATGGATAAGAAATGTTAAACTATATAAAATAGTTTCAATAGTTACCTTCATTAAAATCTTTGGATTTTTTTAAAAATTAGATTTAAAAATGAATGTGAGGCATATTAATAAAATATATTAGTGAATAAATCAATCAAAATTATACCATCTATTTAAACTCTAGAATTAAATTCAAGTGATATCCTTAACCAAAAGTTCGCGGAACACACAACCAAATATAAAGGAAATTAAATCATCTATTACTTAAACATCACTTAACTTATACAAATGTTGTATAGGCAAAAGTATTATGGTAGCACCATAAACTTTCTGTGAATGAGGTTAGGTACTCACTTAATTTTTGTTATTTTCTATCTATATCCTAAGGATCCTCTCTCTTGATGATTTTTATAGGAGGATTAAGTGGAACTATTCTCCTTTAATGTTTTACCCAATATGTAATTGGAAATAAAAATATCCAATTTAGTAGGCTTTTTTTATGTATCTTCAACTTGTTTAGCTGTAGCAATAAAAATTAAACTAATAATGATTATCATTCAATTGCTTCATTAAATTAACTTATTTTTATTTCATTAATAAATATATCCAACTAAAATGCCAATCTATAATGAGGTTTGGGAGGAAGAAGGTAGTATTTCAACCTTAATATTAGATTTTATGTTTAGAAACATGATTAATCTATAAACATTAACAAAGAATCATGTGAAGTTGTTGGATAATCTCAAATTTGAGTTTGTTGAATATAAAGTAATATTAATTATATTATTGCAGGCTAATCAATTATTAGCTTGTCATCTTTATGATAGAATGGCACAACATTGCAAGAATCAATTTGGTCTGTTTGAGGATTCTTACGTACCAGAATGTTTAGATGCTAGAAATTATTTCTAATTATGTGTAAGAATGAATGCATCTTATGGTTTGGCCAAAAAGTATTTCCCAGAGTAATCATATCAGAATATATTAGATATTTCTTAACCAACGAATACTCAAGACCAAATCCCAATTTTAAAGAATTAGGACTTTGATCCATCCATTATATAAATAAATTCATAATAATAGAAAGTATTAATCCTTTCAGTTTATATTCTTCTATCCATTAGTAATATGATAAATTAGCTTTTATTATGAAACAAATCATTCATTTACAATTACTAAAAAGTAGATTAACAGACATATATCATACAGATTAAGCAATTACAAATTTTATAGTTTTTAGAATTTTTTTATATGATTGGCATAATTTATTGATTACTATTGTCATACATAATATTCAAGCCATATTTATATCTATGCTAATATATAACAATTGAAGTTTTGAATCAATTAGAGGCTGACTACTCAAATAAGTTTTATTTTAAATAAAATTGAAATTGTAGATGAAAAAAAAATGAATCTATCGAAATTGTTAAATTTAGATTAAATCGAAAATTTTTGTAATTAAAAATACTAACTATGAAATGTCAATTTTATTGGGACAAATATTTTGAATTTTAAGTGGATTTTAGACTAAATATAAGTTTATGAATTTAGTAATCAAAGTCAATTTTCTTATATTTTTAGAAATTTATGTATATATAAATTACATAGCATTATGTTTTTATAATTAGCCTGAAATGTGAATGATTTTCATTTATATTAATAAAAGAATATCGATAATTCAAGAACACATTGTATATGTTTTTTTGTATATTAATTTCCCACATTATGAACAGAAATAGTGTTTATCTTTACAATCGTCAATGATGAATGGCAACCAACATAATGGCCAAAAAATAAATAAAAGTAATAGAAATGCTATCAAGGTTTATCCCCCTATTCTTCTTTCTGTGAGAAGTATATATCGATTATGGCAGTACGTACATATACTATCATTAGCTACTATTACTCCAGGTTAACAGATAAAACTAAAATAGATTTATGGAAAATAAACTTTGGGTTCTGTTATTATTAAGGTCCTAGATAAACTCCCTGATATTAATTTGGTGGGTAACCTTGGTATACTGGATTACCTTCATATTAATATTGTTAAACTCCATAAGGTGGCTATCCTACATAATAAGGAGGTTATCCTCCTTATTATTGAATTTAGCCTCTTTAGTTTTATTAAGATGCTTGGTGTTATTATTGGTACATTGGTCCTTATTAACCTGGTTGTTGGATATAACTTGGATTATTATTGTTTTAGGGTGAAAAATATGACATCTCAAAAATATAAATAATAATATAAAAAAATTAAATCTAAGAAATAAGAAATAAAAAGATATTGATTAAAAATTGTTAGATGCTCTTAATTACGAAATCCAAAGCATTTTTAATCACAATTAGTTTAAAACTTAATTAATGTTAATAGTGTAATTAATAATGAAGGAATAGTTCATCAACTCTGATTATATATAAATTTTATTCTATTTAAATTTTTTTGATTATCAGAAATGAAAAGTCAATATTGTACAAATCAATTGTGTGTTTGTATGTTTATTTTAGAAATTATTGATATTGTTAAATTAAAAGATTTAAATCAATTTGCAAGACAATAATTACTTAGTTTAATAATAAATAATAATAATCAAACTAAATTTATCAGTACCATAAATCATCAAACAATATTTCTTACTAAAAATGAGATATAACAATAAGAAAAACTAATTTAAAATTACATATTCTTAATTCTTGAGTTTCTATAATATATTAATCAAGTTGGAATTTTTTAAGAAATCATAAATTGAATCAATCGTATATTTCATTTTTTTAATTAATTATTGTATATATATATTCAAAAAAATCTAACTTTTATTAGTTAAAATTGATATAACACATATCTTTATAAAGCAATATAATATAAATCATCTAATATTCTTATTTAAGCTTTTTGATAGAGTTTCTTGGATTCTTTTATTTAAATTTATAAGTTTTTAGTCAACAGAATCTGTATTTGTTATCTTAATTGTAACATTATTGTTATTGATAGTGCTTGTTAATTTATTATTATTATTATTAATAGTCTCTCTATTTTCTTAGCTTAATGTTAATTAGTCAAAAGTTTTTTATATTTATTACTATTATTAGTGTTGTAACTAAAATGATGAATTTAAAATTGATGATTTATTAGTCAAACCAAGATCAAAATTAGCAAATTGAATATCTTTTAGATTGACTAATAATTACTATATCTCTAACCAATCTGGTCTTTAATTAAAATCAATTAGGAGCATCTTTTTGAGTATAGAATCAACTCTTCCAGGATATAGTTATTTCAACTAGTCAAAACAATCATTCAGATGAACAACGCTAAGTACTCCTGTTTCAAAGATATAATCACAGTTTTTAAGTAGACATAGAGATAATATAATCATACTAATGGATATAAAAATAATTATTTACCCTAATCCGAAAACATCCTACTTAAATCTATTGACTCTAAGATTACCTCCTGATTCTGGAGATTTGTATTAGTTTTCAAATAAATGCGGGGCTCTAGCTCTGAAAGGACTAACATCTTGAATCCGGTAAAGTAAATATTCTTCATCAAAGTAAACTGATTCCAATGTCAAAGCAGAGTGTGTGATCCCCCTTTTTTGAAGAAAGACAAAAGCCTCACATAATCCAGATATCATCTTCCATATTTCTTCTTCAGGGACATATTCTTATGTTTTTGATCTTTTATCAATCAACTATTTAATATCTAATGGAAGGTATTCATAGAAGATTTTGAGTTGTCTACTTTGACTAAATTTGTCACTTTATTCTTCAAAGAAGAGAAAAGAGACTAGATTTGGATGTTTCCATTTAGTTCTTTCTTGGATAGCACTTACTTCTTCAGGACCCACAGTATTGATCCAACAACATAAATACTTGGCAAAAGGATCCAATCTATAAATGGAGGATGTGGGAGAAATATCAATAACGTGATTAATGGAAGTGTATGCAGTGATCATATAATCCTTGGGATTTTCATTAGGTTATCGGGGTCTTGGTTCATTTTGTATGACTGGATTGTATGACTAAGTAATTTTGTGTAAGGGATAGAGTTGTTATTTTTGAGCAACACAATATTCTGGGTACATGTAATAAATTTCTGTTAAAAATAAAATCAAGTATAAAATAGGTTTAGTTTAGAGAAATTTTCTATTTAATAAATGAAACTAACAAATTAGAATATGAATGATTGATTATAATAAATTATAAATTATGTTTAGAATGTTTGATCCGATGTATTAATCAATGAATTAGATACTAGAAGAGAGTGGAAACATTTTATGGTTGGGAGATTGCACAGCTGCTTATGATAGAAGTTTATTAGATGGTAAGGGAATAAGGACTGTATTGACAGTGGCTTCAGGATTGAATGTGTCATATTCTGAAGGAGGAATGGTCCATAAAGTAAATTAAAAAATGAATTTTACAAGGTATATCATATATTGGATATTGAATCATCAAATATTGCTAGATTATTTCCTGAAACAAGTCAATAAATAACAGAAGGTCTAAAAAGAGGGGGTGTTTTAGTTCATTGTGCTGCAGGAGTTTCAAGATCAGCATCAGTTGTGATAGCATTTATAATGAAAACCAGAGGATGGTTATTTCAAGAGGCATTTGAGTTTGTAAGAAAAAGAAGAAATGTTGTCTTTCCAAATTATGGTTTTTAAAGATAATTGAGAAATTATGAAAAAGATGTATAGTAAAGCAAAGTCTAAGTGAATTTGGATACGCCAATTAAACAAATTTAAAAGTTCCAATAAGAGGGATAGAAAGAAAGAGTAGCCCAGTTAGGAAGTTTGGAATAGAAAGTGAAAAGCATGTGTAGCAAAACTAATTTTTTGACTCCTTAAAAACAACATCTAAAATAAAGATAACCTTTTCAATCTGCAAAAATGAACTATGCAAAACAATATCAAGTGATCTAAAACTCAACAAGAGCGATATCATCTATAAAAAGCAACCTGATTGATCCACAATTCAATTTTACTAATCAAGGTCCTATGATCATGTCCTATTAACAATAGAGAAAAAAAGGAGTAGAAAAGATGCCAGAGATAAATAAGAAGAATTTATACAAGTGAATATTATAATTAATTAATGAATCCTCGGAGAGCTTAATCAAGTGGAAATAGAGCTTCGTCTGCTATTAAACGAGTTGCTATGCCGAATGGGTAGAATTTGAATAATATATTTGATATTTATACACTTTATACAATTAGAATGGGCAAAATTTCATTTACCTAATATGAAGAAGTACTGCAGTTATATGAATGTAAAAGTGCATCACAACGTTCTATCGAAGGGATCGATAATAGGGCTAAAACTTCAACTCTTTAGCCCATACATAGTGAAGCATAGACTATTGTGCATCAAAGACCATAGAGTACAATAGAGGTAAAATTAATATGAAATTGATTTAGACTCCTGCAGTGATGATGAATAAGTAAATCATTTACAGAATAGCTTAGCCATATTCATCTACAGTGGATGTGAATACACGTTTATGGGAAGCAAGTAAAACACTACTATTGGTTTGAAAAGGGTTTCATCAGCTATCAAAAAAGAAGAAACAGAATATTAACAGGATTGCGAAACAATTAGTGGCACTTTAAAACCTTATGAATTTCTGTCATCTCTTGATGGTAAGATGATTTCAAATGAACCATCTAAATAATAATCTATTGATGTTTCTAGATAAAATAATACGCAGTAACTTCGCCCCTAAACAGTGACATCTATAGGCAAGATGGATTTCACTATTATTTAACAACAATAATAAAGACTACATTCTGCTCAATAAACGTTATCCAGACCTCCTATTTCTAAACGGCCTATGACATCTATTTAGAGACCTTAATCTCAAGCATTTGGCAACGTAGAAAGCAAAATAATTAAATAAGATCGTATCTAGAGTGCAACACTTGACGTATTTTAAAAACCTACTCAAAAACATAAAAAACAATTTAAAGAAATGATAGATTAATAAATTCTGAGACCCCAAAGTAATTGGAGTAATCAACAACCTCTATCTTCTAAAACCACTGCCCAATAATCCTTCTTCAAAATCTACATCAAATTTACTAATCTAAGTGCTCTTGATTTGCCATATGAAGAACTCTTTGACAGAAATGAAAGAACAGTAGCTGCTACTTTTGCTAGGTTTGGAGATTTAGGTTATTACTCACCAATCTAAAGGATTGGAGTTTATATTTAATTTTCAGCAAAATTGAAAAAGGAACATTTACTCAAAATAATAGATTTGTAAAAAACTATGAGTTCTGCTGAAAAAATAGATGGAGAAGTACCCATCTAATTAGCCATTGTAAATGAATTGTTTCCTAAATAAGGAAGAGAGAAAACAGGTATTAATTCAGGAGCTAGTGATTTTTTTTACAAAAGAACCAGTGTCTCTTAGTTTGTATCCAGAATATTTTGATGATAATGATGAAAATATCGAGTAAATGGAATTATCTCTTCGAAAATTTAATGAGATGTTAGCTGAGATGAATGGAAATTATGATCCTTCACTTCTAAGCAAAGATTATTATATTCACATTGATAGAGAGTTTTGGCCAGAAAACATTCTTAAAGAAGTACTTATCTCAGAAGAAAGATATCGTAATTATATATCTGGAGATCATATAAAAAATGAAGAGGTTCCAAAATTTAAAAGAGAGTGGATTTTAAATGCATTCAATTTGATTAAACTTGAATTATTACGTAATGAAGAATGCTCTAGATTTATTGTTAAGGAGATATTAGAATTGTTTAGAGAATACATGAAAAGAGCTATGCTTGATTACATACTTAGATCTCCAGAAGAAAGAAAGAGATTACATATTACATTACTTCCAAGATCTTTTATTCATTCAGCTCAAAGAGTTGCCAGAGAAGGAGGCTATAATATGAAATTGTTCCCAGATTGGCATGATTTTGTATAAAGAGGTAAGAATTTTTGCAAATCTAATCTCACTCTTATATCAACAATCAATTAAGGATTATCAGATTGGATCTAAGATTTTACTACTTTTAAATTATGTGATTTAAGCAAGATGAAATAAGTTGCTAGATTAGGTTATACATTTACATTCTAGGAATTCTAAAGAGTTTAAACAATATACAAATTGAATGTTCTTTGTCTCTTAGAACATATATGGTTTAGAGGAGTCATGTCAATAATTAAGCTTTAGAAATTCTTAAGAATAAAGTAATACAAAAGTATATGGACTATTACAGGTCCAAAGTTTAAATAATAACAATTAAGACAAACCATTCTTGATATTATTCCAGAAGAAGAACTTATTGATGAAGATAATGTTATATATAAGGGTGAAGAAAATCCTTGTTACATATCAATAAAGGAGGCATTATAGTTCTATGCATCTAAAACAACTCAACCGTATAATTTTGATCGCTTTAAAGATTCATGTTAAGCTTTAAATGCCTTCACAGAATATCATGTAATGTTACAAAATCCCAATCCCATAGAATCAGATAAATTGTCTTAATTCTATTTAAAGGATATCATGTAGAATAATTTTATCAAAATATCAAACCATAATAACAAGAAGAGAAGCCATATAAAAAGTTAGAAAAAGAACAAAGGAAAGCAATCACATCTAATGCTACTATTTTATTGTAATTGTAATTGAAAGGTTTCATAGATAGATCTTTACAGCATTTTGAATAACACATTATTAGTATCAATATTCCTAAACAATATGATATTGAGATTAATGATACAAATTTTACTAGTTTGATGTAAGCATGCTAAAATCTAAAAGATAGGGAATTTATACCTCCAAAATGGGGTTTACTTTCATAACCTTATGATCCTTTCATTCGATTAGAATTAGTTATTGAAAATGAATTTGTTAAATTAAAGGAAAATGAAGAGTCAGTTAAGAATGAATTTGTGGATGCATTCAGAAGTATTATAATATCATCTGACAAATTCTTAAATCCAAAATTTGCCTGAAGATAGATTAATTTATTAATGATATGGAAGAAATATCAGAAAATGCAAGCAAAGAATTCACTCTAGAAAATGCATTGGTTAAAATGAAAAAGGAATGGGATAGCATTAAATTAGTTGTTTTAAATTACAAAGGAAGAGGAGTACTTATTTTATAAGGGTAATCTGTTGAGGAAATTCAAACATTATTGGATGATCATGTTATTAAATCTTAAACAATCAGAGCTAATCCTTTAATAAAATTTATGGAGGAAGATGCTATAAAATGGGAGAAATCGATGATATTTATTTAGTAAATCTTAGAATTGTGGATTAAAGTTTAAGGTATGTACTTATATTTGGAACCAATTTTTAGTTTTGAAGATACAATAATATTATTATTTTTATTAAGATGGAAATAATTTTAAAAACATCTATATAATAAAAACATTGTATGATGAGAGTGAGAAATTCAAGAAGGTAAGTAGCAATTGGAATTTAATTACAAAGTGTGTTGAAATGGAACCTTTAGCATTGAATTTAGAGAAGATTCCAAATTTAATGGATATTTTATAAACTTCATTAAGATTGATAGAGGAAATATAGAAAGGATTAGAGAATCATTTAGAAATTAAGCGATTAGAATTTCCTCGTTTCTTTTTTTTATCTAATGATGATTTGATTAATATTTTGGCAGAGACAAGAGACCCTTTATTAGTGTAACCTCATATGAGAAAGTGTTTTGAAGGAATCGAAGAATTAATCTTCAATTCTAATACTGATATATTGGGAATGAAAAGTGTAGAGAAAGAGGAAGTCAACTTTGATAACAGGAATAGGAAGCAGATTGGTTATTAATCCATTAACAGATAGATGTTATAGAACTTTAGTTGGTGAATTATAGTTGAATTTAGGAGGAGCACCAGAAGGACCAGCTGGTACTGGTAAGACTGAATCCACAAAAGATTTAGCCAAAGCAGTAGCAGTATAATGTATAGTATTTAATTGTGGTGATGGATTGAATACTCATGCAATGGCCAAGTTCTTTAAAGGATTAGCAAGTGCTGGTGCTTGGTCATGCTTTGATGAATTTAATAGAATAGAATTGGAGGTGTTGTCTGCTATTGCATAATAAATCTTATAGGTACAATAAGCAAAATCAATGTAGATTGAATCATTTTAATTTGAAGGTACAGAAATATATATTCAATAATCATGTAACATCTTTATTACTATGAATCCTGGATATGCAGGGAGATCAGAATTACCAGATAATTTAAAAGCACTCTTTAGACCATGTGCTATGATGGTACCAGATTATGCTCTCATTGCAGAAATATCTTTATATTCATTTGGATTTATTGAAGCCAGAGCATTGGCTAAGAAGATTGTTGCTGTTTATAAGTTATGTTCAGAATAATTATCTAGTCAAGATCATTATGATTATGGTATGAGAGCAGTGAAAGCAGTTTTGACAGCTGCATAATTACTCAAACGAAAATCTACTGAAAGAGAAGATATTCTTATCTATAGAGTCATTGGTGATATCAATTTACCAAAATTTTTAACTAATGATGTGATGTTATTCAGTGGCATTATGAGTGATCTCTTTCCAGATGTCAAAGCGCAACCAGTAGAATATAAGAATTTATAAGAAGCTATGCATTAGGTCTTGCAATCTTAGAAAATGCAGATTGTACCTAACTATAAAAGAAAAGTCTTACAATTATATGAAATGATCAATTGTAGACATGGGCTTATGTTAGTTGGTTAGACTATGAGTGGCAAAACCTCTTGTTATTAAGTATTAGCATCTACTTTAACTTATTGTCATAAAAATGGGTTGTAAGATGAAAGGTGTGTATAGTATCACGTATTAAATCCAAAGTCTATAACTTTGAACTAATTATATGGATATTCAGATCCTGTCAGTAAGGACTGGACAGAAGGAGTATTAGGAGAAATCTATCGTAAATGTGCTACATCTACTTCTTAGGATAGATAGTTTTTGGTATTTGATGGCCCTGTGGATGCTGCATGGATTGAAAATATGAATACAGCCTTAGATGATAATAAGAAATTATGTTTAATGAGTGGAGAGACAATTGCTATGACTGATAGAATGACAATCATATTTGAAGTTCAAGATTTAATTTAAGCTTCTTCCGCAACTGTGAGTAGATGTGGTATGGTATATTTATAGCCTGATCAATTGGGATGGTTTAATGTATTTTTGAAATAATTACAAGAAATTTAAAATGTAGATCAAAGTATACTTCTGCGAATATCTGATCTCTTTGAAACTATTGTTGACAAGGCTCAAAAATTCATTAAATAAAAGTGTCATGAATATGAATCAGCACCAGAAAACTCGTTTTGTATTCATACATTATCAATGTTGATGCAATTAATTTAAATTTATCCAGAAGCTTTAAGAAAATAAACAGATCCTAGCATTCTGATAGATGCATTTTTTATATACTCAGTTGTATGGACTGTTGGTAGTTCTGTAGATGAAGTAGGTAGAAAACATTTTGATTAATACCTCAAAAAGTTAATAAAGGAACCACTCAGAAATGAGAATAAAAAAGATGTTGTCATTAAAATAGACAAACAATCTTAGATGCCAGAATTATCTAATACAAATATTTATGATTACTTTTATGATCCTGAATTACTTAAATGGAGAATGTGGAAAGAATTACTTTAAGATTCTTAAATTCCAGAAAATATTGCCTATTAAGAGATCCTTGTAGAAACATCTGAATCTCTAAGAATTACAGCAATTATTGACAAAAGTATTAATCATCATTCTCCATTATTGATTATTGGCCCAAGTGGTGTTGGTAAAACTTGTTACATCAGAAAACATATATCATAATTGTAAAATTACTTAAATATATTTGTTAATTTCTCAGCAACTACAAGTGCAAACAAAACTCAAATGATTATCGATTCTAAAGTAGAAAGGAAAAGAAAAGGTTATTATGGACCACCATTGGGATTCATAGGACTTATTTATATTGATGATATGAATATGCCTGCTCCTGATAAATATGGCACTTAAGCACCTTTGGAATTGATACGTCAATTTTTAGGTACAAAAGGATGGTATGAAAATGATAGATAATTTATGCATATATTAGATTGCAACATTATTGCATCTATGGGATTGCCAGGAGGGGGAAGAAGCTTTGTTTCTTAAAGATTATTAAGATTCTTTTAAATAGTGTCATTGTAACTCCTGATACGAACAATATCGTACACATTTTCACTTCCATTATATCTTGGCATTTAAATAATATTAAAATAGAAAACACAGATAATGATATTAGAAAGAGTTTTGGATATGCAATAGAAGCTACAATAGATTTATATACACAGATATATAAACATAAAAATGCATAATCATTTCAGACTCTGGTTAACTAGTTATCCTAGTGAAGATTTACCTGCATCTATTGTTTAGAGTAGTGTGAAGATGACAAATGAACCTCCAACTGGTATCAAATCTAATCTTTAGGTCAGCTATTCAAGTGCACTATATTAACAATTAGATTATTCAAATAAGAAATTATCCAAACTATTTTATGCCTTATCATTTTTTCATGCTATTTTACAAGAACGTAGAAATTATGGACCTATTGGTTTTAATATCTATTATGATTTTAATTAATCTGATCTATTTATATCAATAAGATAACTTTAATAAATGGCTGCTAATGTATCCATACCTTTCCATGCATTACATTATTTGATTGGAGAATGTAACTATGGAGGTAGAGTAACTGATGAAAGAGATAGAAGAGTAGTAAGCACTCTTTTAGATGAATATTTAACTGAAAAAGTTACATAAGACACTTTCTAAATTCAAGATTTTCCAATGATTGAAGGTTTATCTTATGAAGAATATTTAAATCAATTGAATAATCTACCACTAGTTTAACCTACTCATCTTTTTGGATTCCATCCTAATGCTGAAATAATGAAGGATCAATAATAACCTGATGAAATCCTAAGAAAATTATAATAAACTTTAGGATCCTCATATGCTGATGGTTAATAATCTGATGAATCCAAAAAAGCAGATAATGTTCTTAAACAATTATGTGAAGAGTACCTTGCCAATTTCCCTAGAAAATTTGATATGGAAATAGCAAATGCTAAATATCCTCATGATTATAAGAACTCTTTTAATACTGTTTTCTAATAAGAAATTACAAGATTCAATAAACTAATTTCAATCATTTAGTAATCATTTATTGATACTTTAAATGCTATCAAGGGATTAACAGCAATGTCTGATTAATTAGAGAAAATTACTCAATCATTTCTTATTGGAGCAGTACCAGAATAATGGAAAAAATATAGTTATCCTTCATTAAAACCTCTTGCTTCTTATCTATAAGATTTCCTCAGAAGAATCAAATATTTCCAAAATTGGCTAGATAAATAAATTCCCTATGTCCATTGGATCTCAGGTTTCTTCTTTACTCAATCTTTCCTTACTGCAGTATTACAAAATCACGCCAGAAAATATTAAATCGCTATTGATAAATTGGATTTTGATTTCTAATTCCTTGAAGAACCACAACAAAATTTTGAAATCAATAAATTACCTCGATAAGTTAATGGTAATTTATTAATAATTATAAATTTTAGATGGGACTCTTATCTTTGGACTTTTTTTAGAAGGATGCTGATGGGATTATGGGAGAGAAATGATTGTAGAATCTAATCCAAAAGTACTTACAACACTAGCACCTATTATATGGTTCAAACCATTACAAGGTGAGTCAGAAACAAAAAACTAATATGTTTGCCCAGTTTACAAAACAGCTGAAAGAAGAGGAGTACTCTCCACCACTGGGCATTCTACTACTTTTATTATGAATGTTAATTTACCTACCGAATAATCATAACATCATTGGATTAAGAGAGGTGTAGCTATGCTTTGTTAATTAACAGATTGAATAAATAAACTGATTTAATTGAATATATTTATATAAATAATAAGAATAACTATTTCTAGTGGATCGTCTCTCTCTCTCTTAGCCAATCTTATTTGTAATAAATATAAAGTGTTTACTCTCAAAAATTAATATTTAAATCTATCTTACATCATAAATTAAATTGTCAGCATAATTAATGCCATATTAATTATTATAAATATAAACTAAAAAATTTAAATTATCATGTCAGCAAATTCATTAAAGGAAAGCCAAGTTTAGATTAATCCTCAAGTACCACCCAAACCATTTTCTTACATTCCAGACAGTCCAACTATTAAACCTGAGAAAAAAGGGGAACAAGAATTTTTAAAATTAAGCTTAAACAAATAAATTAGCACTAGATCAGATGTAGAAAATGTTGCTAATTCTTATTTAATCACAAATGAAAAAAATAATCTCTCAATTGCACTTCAAAATAAATTCCCAATGGTGTCAAATTTTACTATCAATCACAATGTAGAAAAGTATGAATATGAAAAACCAATCAAAATCTAATAACCATCAAAGATATATTGTAAGTTTTGCAATACCAGAAAGCCAACAAAGGTTATACTCAAAAATGGATCAAATACATACATCCTAATATGTATTTTATTCATTTTTTTTCTCCCTTTATTTTGGATTCCTCTAATATCCAAAAAATGCAAAGATTAAGTTGAAATCTGTGTTGTTTGTAATCGTTATACAAACTTTACTCCATTTAGATTGTTTTGAATATAGATTTTTGTATTATTGATTATTCTAAAACAGAAATTAGTAGTGTAGAAATATTTTATTTAATTCTTTTAAAGTATAATAAAATATTACTATATTATTTTTAGATCTCAATTTAAAATGCAATAAAAATATTCTATACATTTATATATATTTTGAGATTACAAAATCTACAATTTGTATAGCTATACATACTGTATTGATAATTGTATAATAATTATACATTTTTCTTAAAAAATTTACAAACAAAGATTATTAATTTTATTAAATTATAAATAAAAATTAATAACAAAAGTTTTTTATAATAGCCTAAAATTATTCTAATAATTTTATTTTAAAGAATGCTAGATTATAATATTTTAATTAGATGCTGATATTATTAAATTAAATTTAAACATTCATATATGAGATAAATAATATTTTCAGTTATTTTCTTTTTAATCTATTACATTTATGTATGTAGTTCCATATAAATTTATTGTCGTGATCTAAGGATCTACAAGCCGTGACTTTTTATGAATACTCAAATTTGATAAATCTTTAGATAATTCTCTTGAATCATCTTTTGAAATGGAATCTATATTAATTTAATTTTATTACTTAAATTTCTATATATTGAATGATGTTTTAAAGGTGATCTAACAGGGGAAGCTCCAAAAATACTACTTGCAGGAGACCTTTCTCTTGGTGATAATCTTTATTTAATATGAGAAATATTAGTAAATCTATGTCTATCTTCAGGTTGTTATTATGTTATGGATGCCTTCTTTTTAATTTAAGAATTATTAGTAGAAGATAAAAATGAAATAGGATAGGATTAATCTGAATCTCCACTTGTTGTATATTAAGATTAATTTTTAGATAATTTAGTGGATTCTATTATTGCTTTTTATTAGGCAATAAGTAAATCTTTTGAAACTAATTCTTATTGTGATTTTTCTTGATCAGATTTCAAATCTAAAATTTATTTTGAAAGATCTGCAAATCTTTGTTTCCAATAATTTACAGTAGATTATTATTCTTCTGTAATTTAAAGAAGTAAAGATTTAAGTATTTATTTTTATTATAGATTTGTTTTTAAAGCAATCTATAATTATTTTTCAATTATTTGATTTTCTTTTTGTGCTGCTAATAATTTCATATATGTTTCATCTTCTTATTTTGTCTCTTGAGTCTCTTCAATTTTTTAAGAATTTATTTGAATTTATGATTAAATTTCCATAATTGAATTATTTATCTCAAAGTACTCTTCAACATTTGAGTAGATATCGTTATAAATTTTAGTTAAATAGATTGATTTACAAGAGGAATCACCTAATTGTTAAGATTCATTAGTAGGAGACAAATCTTCTGATTTTGGATTTTGATGAATGGAAGTAACTTCTTTGTGAACGTGTCTTTTGATTTAGGTAGCTCTTTAAGAATAAGTTAAAGTATTCAAAATTTCATCATATGATTGCTTGTTCTATTGTACACAAGCTATCATAATAGTTTTAGTGTTTCCACCTAAAGAGTCTTATAAAAGTCTAGTGAGTTTAGAATTTCTGTATGGAATATGCTAATTTTTCTTTGTTTTATCTGATAACATCGTTAGACAATGACTTAAGGCCAATAAGGATTTATTTATATTAGATCCTTCTTACTAATTTTTTGAATTCTATTCCAAATAGACTTTCTCAGATCCTGCCAAATCTACAATAAACAATTTGGGAGTTAGAATTTAACTAAATATTATTGTAATATTATTATACTTGTCAATCTTATAGGATAAGTTTACTTAAATTACAGCATGGGATCTTGAAGATGAAACATTATAAATAGTTTAAGCAAGACTTCTATTTTGATTTCCAAGATTCAAAATTTCTTTCACTTCTTCACAATTTTTACAAGCCATTTACTATACTCCAGATATATATTATCCTTTTTAACTATCCTACATAATTACTAATGATTTTTAATTAGTATTTAATAGATCTCTTATAGTTTCATTGTATATCTCAATAAAACTCACTTCTACTTATGCATTTGGGTAAGTACTAATTATATTCTTTAAAATACTTTGTTTTTTCAACTAAATAATTTAAACATTGGAATGCAAGTCCCTCATCCTTCTCATTACCAAAAATTGTATGCGTCTTACCTGATCCTGTTATACCATAGGCTAAAATGGTTGTGTTATAACCTTCAAGAAAATAATTTATATTATGCTATCACTTTAGATAAACTAAAAATACTTTGAGAATCTCAGAAAAGATTTAAGCATTGTTTTCGTTATTAAATATACGATCGAAATGGAACTCTTTATTATTTCTACCCTATTTGGTTATCACTATTCTCTTTTCATCCAAGTCCTATATAAGTGTGTCTTGACTAGCAATAGTAAAACTATTACCTATTATCTAACAAGGGCTTCACTCTAAGATATACTTAAAAGGGTGTATTATTAGACATTTAATTAGCAGTTAAATATTAAATTTATTTTAATACATAATATTACAAGTATTTAAAGTAGTTATATTTATGTACTACTATGTTGTATCTAAAACAACTCCATAACTGAGTAAGATCAACTTGTAAGAATTACTAACAATATTAAAATGTTCTAAAAAGTTAATTACTTATTGATTATAATATTATATTATAAAAATTTAAATTAATCAACAATTATAAAAAATTAGATCTTAAAAAGTGAATTAATAAATTAAAAAACTTAGATATTTGTATTTAATTTTCAATCTCTTATTCAAAAAGGATTTTGGATTTGCATAAAAACAAATAACATTTTTGTGTCATGTCAATATGTCTCAGTCATAATTACGTTAGTAGATTTCTAAAATAATTAAATAATTGCTAATATCAATCCTTATTGTGAAATTGTTAAATTTAGTCTATCTATTAACTTCTTAATAAAAAAAAGATAATCCTTCATTTATTATTATTTTCTACATTAATAGATGTATAATTTATATTCAATACTATTAAAAAAACGAATTCATCTAATTAATCTAATTGCAACCATCTTTAAACAAATTTATTAATATTCTAATATAAATGATATTAATATATGATTGAATAAATAAAGTCATCTAATAATAAGTAATTAAATTTAGAAAGTAAATAGATTGTAAACAAATTAATTAATATTGAAATCTAAAATGTAAAAATTGAAAATAAACAAATCATAGAATTTCAGGTTTTGATTTATATAAGATCATTTAAAAAATGACCTCAAAATATCTAGTATCAAATTGCTTCTTTATATTTGGATCCTTTATCATTAATTTCTAATTCTTTTGAGTTTTGAAGTATTCAAATTCAATGTTTTATTTTGTAAAACGACATATGTTTCTTCTAAAGGAGATTCATAAAGTTAGAATTCTTATTTTATTCAATTCTTCATGAATAGGATCTAATTCAACCTCTACAAAATAAGTTTTACCATTCTCTCAATTATCTAATCCTCTATGAATGGTTTTAATACTTTTTTCTTATACTCTGATTATATTATCAATTTATATTGTGACTTAAAAACAAAAGTTGAACAATAGAAAACATAATCTTTAACAATCCCTCATTTTAATTATTAAAAGAAACTCTTTAATTTATAAATCAAAAAAAGATCATGTATCCAATATATAATCTTTCAGATTCAACATTAAAATTAATCAACTGAGTATGAAATGAATTCACAACTTAAGATGCCTGGTAAAAAGAAGATCTAATGCACTACAGAGATTAGAAAAATAACAGATAATAACTTATTAATAACAGATACTGTTTCAGATAATAATTTCAATGAAAGTTGTTTGTGAGTATCTTAAATAAGATTTCTTTTATTTCAATTAAAAATTATAGAATAGTAGAGCTATTAATATCTCATTCTTCAATCATAAATCTAACCTATCATAAACTCCACATTCCTATCGGAAATTATATGAATATAAGCACCAATCTCAAAAAAATCTTTCTTTTGATTAAATAATATATTAGAGAATTATTGGTCAATCCTATTTTATTATTTTTAATAAACAGTAAATTAAGCTGTTAAGACATAATACATGTAAAATGAAGGTGAAAACCGATATATTTTAATGTAATGGATAATAATAAGTATTATTTGATTTTTTTAAGGATCATTAATGAATTAAAATATATTATTATTTTAAATCTTAATTAATTGTAGTGTAATCATATGATATTTTTTACTTTTGGTTATCTTGAAGCAACTGATAACATAAATAATCATAAATAGTTCAACCGAGCCGGTTTAGCTCAGTGGTTAGAGCTTTTGCCTTGTAAGCAAAGGGTCGAGAGTTCAATTCTCTCAATCGGCTGTTATTTTTATTTTTTTTATTTTTTATAATTGAATAATATTTTATCATTCGATCGATAAATTCTATCTTTCTCCAAGCAGGATCTTCTCCAGTCCATTTCAAATTACCTAATACTTTTAAAAATTAATCATTATCCCAATAATTTAGATCTTTAAATGGAAGTAATTGCTAATCTTTTTCAACTATAATAATTTTAATTCCTTTTTAAGATTCTCAATATCTTCTCGTTTCAATCTATTTTCTGTTTCTAATTTAGCATTATTTTTTCTCAATTTTTTTAAATCTGTAGCACTTATTCTTATTCCATTGCTTTCAATTTGGCTTATATAGAAGCACGTTCATTGTATTCCTTAAAAAATGGAGATTCCTTTAGAATAGCTAATCTGTCTTCAATTTCCTTCTTTTGTCTTCTTGCCTCCTATAAATCTGCTTATAAATCAACAACACTTTTCTATGCTAATTCCATAGATCTAACTTATCCATCTAATAAATGATTTTTCTCTTTTTCTTCTCTTAAAAGCATCATAATTTCACTCTATCTTTTAAGTTCATCATCTAATTATGTTCTCATTCCACCTAAATTAGATTCTAATTTATTGCATCTCTCTTATAGAGTCACAAATTAAGCATTTTTTTAACTTAATTCTTATTAATTAACAATTTTAGAATTCATCGCTGCTTAAAGTTATCTGAATTATGCTTCCTACTCAAGTAATCGTTTCTTTAATTTATCATTTAATTCTAATAATTATTTTATTTGATTTTATTAATCTACAAATTAACCTCCTCTTATTCCAGTTTATTCTATTTATGGTCTATCAGCTTATACTAATTTCTTTTTTTCATTGGTTAAAGAGCAACAACTACTCTTTATGCTTAAGAAATAGCTTATATCTTTAATTTTAATTTTTCAGATTCCAAATTATTTACTTATGATGGCAATTAATTATTCTATTCAACACTTTCTCCTGCACCAATAGTTTCATTCACATCTTCTTTAATTTAAATAATTAGTTTCAGAAATGAAAATTTATTCTAATATATATTCTTTATTATCTAATACTGAATTTAAATCAATTTTATAATAAAAAATTGAATATTGTTTGAGATATCAATATTATTTTTCAGGAATTTATTCTCTAATATTATTATTAATATATATATATACAAATTCATAACTTATTTTTCATTTTTGTAATAACAAATGGAACTCCATAAATTTAGTAGGTATGAGTTAAAGTAGAATTCATTATAATCATCCCAAGTAGAAACAAGAGCCATGATTGTGGCATTTCGTATTCTTATACTTTAAATGTAAGCTTGATAAAATATATATATTTGTATTACATTTAGATAGTCATCTTCTGTATCATCCTTATAGGTAAACATAAGTAGATAGAGTTCAAGTATGAATAAAAAAATCAAATAAGTAGTGAAAGGTCTATTTGAGTAAAATGGTTTTTTGAATCTAGGATCATAGGATAATGATACTGATAACATAATATATTAGAAATTAGAAACTAAAAATAAGGATGTTGCTTCAAATGATTACATAAAACCTGCTTCACCATATTCTTAATTAGATAAGGTTACAGGATCCTTATACCAATCTTAATAAATCAATATAAGATAAATGAGCATTTAAAATGTCATTTAAATAAAGCATTATCCCAATATTATTGATAACACTTCTACACTAACTAAACTTCTTTATGGAATTTCTGTAGTTAATTTCCTAAGATTATTTGTGTAAGTCATTAAAATACTGAGTGGTAGTACAACAAATAAATCTAGAATAAGAAATTATGAATTGGTCATGTAAGAATATTGGAAATATAAGATTGTGCAACTTAAAAATTGTACTAATGAACACATTGTCATATATTCAAAAGCTTAAAAAGAAGTAGTCAAAGCTCCTCTTCCTTCTATTAGAATAATTGGTACTGTACTCAAATCTTCCTATCCAGATGTAAATGGAGCAGCTAAAGATAATTTTGTGTTAGTTAAACTTATTCCAACATCTGCAGTACGCATAGCTTATATATCAGCACCTCCATCACCACAAAAGACAATCTACTTTTTAGTTTTCAAATAATTAATCAATTCTGCTTTATGTTCTCTTCTCATCTTTGCATATACTTTAATTTTTGTTATTAATTAATCTATATATTTATAATCTTTATTATCTTTTGCTTAGTTCATTAAATAAGTGAACAATTTACCTGTAATTGCTAATGTAGCTGATTTTTATAATTATTCTTAAACATCTTCATTAATTACAATGTTATTATCTAAATGTTCACATGATTTAGCATCAAAATTGAATTTACTAATTGAATTAGGTAATTTCTATTATAGAATATCAACACATAATGTTTTTGTGTCAATGTGCATTTAATTTTCAAT
>JPFL01000020.1:338203-429425 GCA_000733385.1 Paramecium biaurelia | reverse complement strand
TTTTACAATATTAAGTTTCAATTTATGTTCAGGCATTATTAATTACAATACTAATAGTTAAATCATAGTAATTAAAATATATAAATATAATAACGCAATTATTGAATAATGATTCCACTTCTATTAACATTTTCAATTACAGTACTTAATTAATTTAATTAAAAATTGAAAAGGAATCTTTTCTCTTGTTCTGATCCTCCTCAAAATACTTGATACAATAATATCTCATCCTAGATTTTAAATGAATGAGATTTAAAATTATGAAAAAAAAGTAAAACTATATAGAAAGATGCTACTTATTTAGTAATAAAGCTTTAAAGATAAAGATTCAGATAGTAGTTATTAAACTATAATACTATATTACACATATGTATATAAATATCTTTATACATCAGGCTATTTCAACATCAGTTTGAACCAAACACTTTAGTTCTATTTCATTCTAGATTTCCACCCTTGCAATAATAGCTTGTGATTCCTGATCAAAATCCACTGTAAATAGAATAATTAGGTCTAACATGCATAAAATTAGATTTGCTATTCCAAAACCTTGCCAAATGCCAACCACTCCTTGATTAAATCCCCATGAATATGTCAACATAGATACTACAGGAAGGCAAATGACATAATAGGCAATAATTGTTGAATACTTGATAATCAATTATATATAATACAAAGACAAGACTAATTTGGTTAATTCCTTTTAGGGCACCACTTAGGGTCCCTTTGAGACCATCAACAAATAGGACGCAACCTATCATCCAGGGAATAGTGTCTAAGAATATCTGCTCAGCTTTTTGTGCCAACTCATTTTAATTTTAATTTGATGTATAAAAAGTTGCCAACTATTCTTATAGATTCCAAACTAAAAATGAAGAAATAAGGCATGTAATTGTAAAAATGGAAACTCCCATAGTATTATATATTTTTGCCAATCTGATATTTGCCTTACCCATTTCATTACCAACAAATGACATCATAGCGATAGATAAACTGATAGGTATTCCTAAATTTGTTAAATCTAATACTAAAATAAACTCCACAAATGTTTTGAACACCCATATGAGTATTCATTTCTGAAACTCCTAAACTTAATGCAATGAAAGAAAGTGTAAAAAAAACAAAGAATTCAGAAAAAATATGTAAAACAATTGGGATAGAGGTTTTGAAATATTAAAATCCTAGGCTCATGAATCTATCTACATCCAATAAGATTTTAGTCCCATTAAAAATTTCATTTTTTAAATTTGAATTTTACACAATCACTAAGTTAAGATTAAAATGTATTACTAACTAATCCAATAATGTTAAAGGTTTCTGTGAGAATTATCACTATGCCTGCTCCAGGTACTCCCCATTTAAAGCAAGATATGAAAAGCCAACAAAAAAACCAATGTGTCAATAATGTGCAAAAGTGGATTATTGCAAATGGGTAGGTTACTTTATGAGCCACCATAAAGCATTTTGCACTTTCAAATTCAAATGCAAGAATAAAGGCAGGTATCAAATAATATAAGTATTCTTGAGAGTAATCAGAAGTTTATTCTCTTAAGTCTTCTGCCATAATTAAACTCAGAGGATATTTTGCTATTAACAACAGAATTCCCAAAGGTATAAGTGCTAGGAGTATTATGTAAAGATTAAAATTCAAATAACACTTTGCCAATGCTTCTTTTTTAGCACCTAACGCCTATGATGTATGCATATTTAATGATTAATTAAGTCCAAATCCAATAGGTGCCAAAATCATATACACACAAGTCAAGGCAAACCCATAACCAGCATTCGCAGTTGGATTTATTCTAAATATAATTACATAATTACTCCTATGCAATATAATGCAAACTAATTGATACACACACATCTAAACAAATATATCCAAATACGGTTTAAAAGGTGCAAGTAATTAAATTTGAAAACAATTAAAACATTGACTCCTCTTTGTTGTTTTCAGTTCTTACTTTGGATTATTTTTCAGCCATTCAAAAATTAAATAGCAATAAAAATATACATAAATTTGTTTTATTATGACACCAAACCTCCAAATATATTAAAAAATATTCTCAAAAGATCATAATTTCTCTTGCAGTATATCATGAAAATTGATAATATTATATTTATCTTTATAATATTAGTATCAAATCATCTTTAGACTACTATTTCATTTCTCAGTAATGCTGTTTTGTCTTTAAGTCATCCAAAATAGATATTTTCTTTAATAAAGGTTTTTGGATTAATGTAAATATGGAATAAAGAAATGCCAAATGAATAAGAGGTTATATAACTTTTAGATTATGATTTGATTTGTTGTTAATCAGATTATAGATAATAGGTCAAATTAATAACAAAGATGTTAAGAAGAATCGATCAAAGTTTTTAATTTATCATTATTATATGAGATGATGTATATTTTAATGATCTAATAATTGAGCACCTTTCAGCCTTAACTTTGACTGTTAATTTTGGAATAAAGAAATGAATAGTATATTTGAATAAATTATAATATCATCTTAAGCATACCATTTTATGTTTTATTCTCAACTTTTATTGATGAATTCACTTTGAAGCTAAATAGAAGAGTGCCAACTTTGGAGAAATTAAAAACTTAAAATTTTTCAATCCCAAACTCAGATAATTTATATATGATTAAGCATATTGATGTTTGGCACAAATTATGTTTGATGTCTCTGTGTGTAATTGTTACCTATTATGTACTTATATCCATATACATACAACATAAAGAAAAATTATTTTTGAGATTCATTAAATTTCCTCAAATTTTGATATTTCCATATATACAATCATAATGGTGAAGTTGTCTCAAATATCATTATATTAAAATTGTTTTTAATTTATGGACAATTTTTAATAATTACTCTCATTTTATTGCTACTCAATTATTTATGGATCGGACTTTAAAATCATAGAATATATAATTTGATCAGTTTGGCATATAAAAAAAGATAATTGAATTTATTAGACTTACTTTAACATTCTTCTCAAATTACACTTTTCCTATAGGAGAGTCCTGATACAGATAAAGATTTAAATTGCATTTTAATAAATAAGATTGATGGTTTTCACATTTTCTCAAGGTCAAATTTGTACAAAATAATACAGTTATAACTATTTAAATAAAATTAAAGACTTGAAGAAAAATTATATTAATTATGATAAATAAAGAATTAAATAAATCGTATATATTAATTCCTTTTCTTATTTTAAGTGAATCTCATCATTTTCGTATTAAGAATAACCAATATCATTAATAATATTAATATCATCATAAATTTAATTAAATTCACATTATTTTTATTTTATTAATAAAATTTCATTCTTCTTGAAATTTTGATAATTATAATTAAAAATTTGAATTAGATTCCATTTTAAATACTGTTCCAAGTAGTACATTCAATTCATCTTGTTTGACAGGCTTTTAAAGAAATGTGTTTATCCCAAGGCTTTTTCCTTATTATATGTTTTCTTAAGTATCATATGCAGAACAAATCACAATAAAAGATTAATTAGAAGTTAATTCAAGGATCTAATTTAGTATTTGAAAATTATACTTGCTAGCTTGTTTGAAATCCATCCATTCCTGGCATTTCGATATCCATAAAAATTAATTTATAGTTTTGACAATGTTTGAGCATTTTTTGCTTAACTTTTTCAATGGCTTAAAATCCATCAAATGCTTAATCAACTTCAATTTAAAATTTACTTAATATCATTTTTAGTGCTATTTAATTAAAAGGAATATCATCTACTATTAGTATGTGTACACATTTTTAACAGAGTAAATTGTCATTTTTAAAAAAATCTGATTGTAATTATTTTTAAATTTAATTGGAAGAATTCAAATGTTTTTTTGAAAAATAATCTGGACTGATAGGTAGAAAAATTTCTTGTTATTGTTCTGGATCATTCAATCTCAACGTAATAAAGGACTCAGATTTTCCATCCATAAAATCTCTCTCATTTTCTAACTTTAAATTTTTTTTACTTAACATAACAGTCTTATTTTAAACAGTATATTCCAATGGATTTGCCAAATGATTCATTTTTTCACTTTATTGATTTGGAAAATGAGAGGATAATAAAGTCTTTTATGATAAATCTTCTATTTGAAACTCTACCATTGTTCCTTTATTTTTCTTAGAGCTAATAGTTAATTTATTATCTTTAGATTCAGTCAAACCCTCTATCAGCTTTGCTGCAATTATTAAACCTAAACCTGGTTATTTTATTTTTGAATTAGATTTAAGCACAGCTCCAAATTCAATAGTATCATGTAAGCAATTCTTAATTTTATTGAGTTTAAGTTCATCTATTCCAATTCCATTATCCTTCACTGAAAAATTAATGTATTATTAACCAGATTCAATTACATTTAAACTAATGTTGCCTCCTTCAGAAGTAAACTTGATTGCATTATTTAATAAATTTACTAATAGCTATGTTATTCTCACTTTATCATTACGAAAAATTTTTCCTGTTAAATAATCAGAGACATTAATGGTGAAATTAATATGTTTTTAAGATGTCTATATTTTATATAAGTCCTCAATTTCCTAAGTAATTTGATTAATTGTAAAATTCACAATATTATAATTGAAGGAAAATGATTAGAGAGCAGCATAATCTAATATATCATTAACTTGATGGATCAACAATGTTATTGAACATTATGCAATATCAATATAGTCTGAAAAAGTTTTTGATGTTGATTAATATTTCATAAGATTCAACATTTAATAACAACTATTCAAAGGAGTTCTTAATTCATGTGAAAATGATTTAATTAAACTATGATGAATGATTTATTCATCTCTTATTTATTGACACTTATATTTATTTGTAACATTCTTTATTATTATCAGCATAACAGGATGCTCTTAGTCATTATAATGATTTGAAATGTGACTTTTAATTGAAGATTTAATTTATGAAGAAGCTGAGATGTATTCTTACTATTGGTTGGTCATTGTTGTTGGCATAATTATCAATTTCAATTTCTTCTAATAATTTTATGATGTTTGTTCTGACTTAATAAGCCATTCATAAATAAATATCTATTGATGAAATGATTATTAAAAGTCTTTACAGAATTAAATTTCATTTTGTCCAAGAATTCCAAAATATTTTTATGGTTAAAGAATAATATCCAAAACATCAACTGGATTATTATTTATTTATAACTTTCTAATTATTTATTAGAGTAATTGGTAATGATATTATTTTCTTTATTATTTATTTGAAGTTTCACTCACATTTTCTTACATTTTAGCAGTATTGACACACATTTTTACTTTTTCCAACACTTGTTCAATGCCTTAACACTCTAATATCTTTTCACATTAATTATTAATATAATTAATTGATTAATGTTAATTAATAATCAATATCCCATAAGGGAATAGATTTATTAAATTTTAATATAATTAAAGCATCGAATTCTGAGAGTTTGCTTAACTAAGAATATTTTACTAAGATTTCGAAAAGCTTGTCAAGTTTGAATATCGTTTTAATTTCTAATCATCAGGAAGATCCTTCAATTATATAGTAAAACATTTTTTCGGGGATTAAATAAAAGTCATTTTGCTTTATGATCTTACTAAAGATTGCATGAAATAATTTTAAACAGGTGGAGTGGTTTCTTTGTCATTTTGTTAAATTTCTTATATTTATCTCTATTTAGAGGATGGTTTAAAATGAAACTTTTCTTTAAATATCTAATAGTTTGTAAGTACTTAGTGAATGAACACAATTATAATAATAGTTAAACATTCAAGTGTTTGATAATTTAAAGTACAAATGACCATCCATATTATTCTTATCAATAGATATGTCGGGAGTCCTATTCTACAAATTAAACTATATTTCTAAACTGCTGTATTTAAGTAATAGTTGTAAGTTATAATCATTAATGCACAATTTGCAAATATCTATAGTGTTTAAGTGTATTTTAAAATCATTAGCGATTCTATGTAAATTACATAATATAAAAGAGAAATCATATGTAATAACAAATTAAACCCAATGCCTCTTTGAATTAGGTATTATTAACTTATTCTTGTCAATAAGCAGACTATCTATTAGATAAATAGCTCATAATTTGTAGGTGATATTAGATTTGTTGCCAAAAAAATCCACCAAGAGCATTATATTATATTAGCAACAAAGATTAAACTTAATGAAATCCTCTTTAAGAAATTCTAATCTTACTCTTTCATGTTCTTTTATTTAAATATTGTCAAAATAATAATTATATAAGTTAAATGAGAAGGTTCTAGTAATGATTAATGCTATCTAAAAAATCTTCAATATATATATATTAAAGTAAAGAAAAATCAAATAGACTAAGAGAATATACTATTTTAGAAAATGATTATTTATGGATAATTCTTCTTCATTCGTTTAGGATACTTTTATTTTAAAGTAATTATCATTACTTTTCTCATATTCGTAAGAATGTTGATTTTAATAATGAAGAATGATATCTTAGGGAGCATGTACCTTAAAATTTTATCTTACAAGATAATCAATTCTGTCATCAAAAATTAGCCATTGGAATCTATTATTTTAATGAATTTATATTTATTTATTTATATTAAAATACACTATATACATATATTAATAAAAAAATGTAAAATTTAATTATGTGAATATGTTTCTTGTTAAGTGTTTAAATCGGATTTTAATATAAATTAAGAGTTTAGAGCAAGAATGTAGACCTGGCATATTCGAGCCATGATTCTATATATACTTAATAAATTATTTATTAGTAAAGTGCTTAAAATAGATCAAATGGGTTTTTAGTTTCTTATGAATTTTTTCAAATACATATTTATTTGGTGGAAGAACCTCCCATAAGAGTAATATAATTAATTCATTTCCTTTTGGCAAAATATTTTTTCTTTTACAAAAAATTTCTAAAATAATATAAATTTCATTGTTAAAGAAAAACTATCAAGCTGTAGATATAATAGTATACTCATTAGAAAATTTAGGGAAGAGGGTTGTTTAGATTAATTGTATTCTCCTTTTGTAAGTTTAAAAAGTGATAACAAAAAGGAGACCATTTTAAATCTAAGTAAGAAATTTTAACAAAATTCAATAGAAGAAGATAATAAAAATGGACAAATAAACTGAGGAAGTCAGAAAGAAAGTTATATAATTTTAAATTTCATCTATTACCTTTACAATAAGGTCTAATTCAGCTCATAATTCATACTTAATTCAATTGAATCAGATCAATTTAATGAAAGCTAGAATAAAGAAGGATATTATTTGAGATATTCATAAGGTGCTAATGTTTTGCAATGTAAAATATTTTATCATTTTGTAATTTTGTATTTTTATTTTTTTCAATCTACTTTTTATCAAAGAAAAGTTTTATTTACCATATTAATTGCAATAAAACTACTCTGATTATTAATATAAGAAATTACTTAAAAAAAGTTATTAAATTCTTATATTTATTTAATTTAATAGTTATTATTTAATCTAATATTTGAATAGAATAGTAACATTTAATAATATATTCATGAATTCTCGATTTTCTATTATTGTTATAAATATTAGATATCAATTTATAAGACTAAAGACTCAAATTTAAGTAAATGAAATTGATTACTTGTGATTTCATTATTTATTTTATAATGATTAAATTTTAATTTTATTTAAGTAATTAACATATTTATAGAGTAAAATAGTATAGTTAATTTATTTATTTAAAAATTTCATCTTTTTAATGAATTTAGGAGAATTTCCATCTTATTCTGATAAAATGGGACTTGATCACTATCATATTGTAGTACCAATTAGGTAAATATGTTAAAGTAAAAAAGCCAAAAAGTCATTTTTAATAATGTAGGTTAAAATTCTAATTGGTGTTGTTTTATATTTTTACCTCTTTTTGTGTGTTGATGAGGATGATTTATAAAGAGTTTAGGCAAAATTTAGCATTTGCATAACTAGTTTTATAATTGATAAGTATATCCAAATGATTGTAAGCAAATCATTTTATGTAAAAATTTTGAGAAATTTCCATATATTGCATTACTTGTAACACATGTATGATTAACCAATTTCATTTGGTTGCATAGATTATAAATTTTATGATCTGATGAATTTCAAGCTGTAACTTAATAAAAACAAGATCTATTATATTCAGTAATTGGTAGATTAGTAAAATTAATGAAATTAGATTTACACTCATTTTAAATATTGTTTGAAATGCAAGATTTTTTGGAGCATTAGTGTAAACTTTATCAATTCGGTAGGACCTGAAACAGAAGTGATATCATATATTTACTTAAACAAGCCCTATTTTAACGGATTGTCATTTGAGCATAATTTTAAATTGTTGCTAAAATATGACTTGATCAATTAGCAGATTCTTCTAATGATTTACTTTTCATATTATGAGGATTGTTAAAATATTTATCTCAAATGGTTAAAAATTTGTTGAATTCCACAATCCCATTTATATAAAATTTGAAGGCTCAAATATTTGTTATTTTAATTTCATCAAAGGGATACAATAAAATCCTAAGTTTTTACAATTGTATTGGATCATTCAATCAAATTTGTTTCGCAGCTTATGGTAAAAGCTAAGTGCATGACTATTGAGAAGTATGAATTAATTTCTCTTTACAGGCTGTATATCGAATACATTAAAAATTACCGTTTTATATTCCATTATGATTTCTCTTATATCAAAAACTTTTTTTTCTATATACATGGAAATTAGTATATTTGAGAATATTAAATAGGGATCTTCATAATTAATTTAATTATAATAAATTATTATTCTATTAATCATTAAGAAATTTAATAAGGATTATTTTGACAGCATACATATCATGAAAAGTCTGCTTTTTACAGCTTCTTAATTGTAATATTTATCTAATAAACTGTCCAATATTTTTATATTAATTTTGCTCTAATTTATCCAATTAATTTGAAATTAAAATTATTAAGCCTATTCATATTGTTACTTCTTTGTGTCATTATACCCTACATTCTTCTAAGCAAATTCCTTTTTTAATAAAAACTAAGTAATAGAGTTTGTTAAAAAAAGGTAGATTTTGATTTATTTTGTAGAATTATGAAATAATCCATTAATATAAAAAACTAATATTATTCTACCTTTAAATTTGAATAAAGTTTAGTTTAACAAAAATCTAACTTACTCTGTTTGAGTGTTTAATCCTTATAGCATTATCTTACAAATACTAATGAATTTATAATAATCTTTATTTACAATTAAATAAGTGCTCCCAAGGATAAAATATGGAATAATTCAGATATGACTAGGTAATGGTAAGAATAAATAATTTATAATAATAGTTCCTTGATTTAAATTAATTAGTAAAATTTGAATTAAGTATCATTTTTCAAGAATCACAAGAGAAATATTTGAATATTTAATCAAAATCTTAAATTTTAATTTCTCAGGAGAATTAGCAATTAAATTTCCCTAAAATCAATTCATCTTGATTAAATCCATTTCAAGATCCAAGTTGGTTTGAGAAATGATATTAATAGTATTTCAATAATATTTAACATTAAATTGTGAAATGTAAAAATAAATTCATTAAAATTTTTAATAGAAAAAGATGAATTTTGAATAACTAATCAACTTGTCAAATATGAAATCTTCTAAGGAGGAGGTTTAGAACTATACTAAATAAAACAATATCTACATTCCTCCCAATTTAACATAAAACCTATTGAAATGGAATAGCTTACCATTACAAATTTCTGAAATAAATCCATTAGAAATATGTTTTGGAGTTTTTTTTTAACAAATTTTAAAATTCTCTTAGAATTAATAGGTGAAAAATCAGTTTGACAATTCAATTAAATAATTTCAATAAGTAAAAGACATCAATCATCAGAAACAAATATATATTGAACTTTGTAGGAATGCTTTCAATAAACCTTCTTTAGACCCTTTTCCTGAAAATTTTGACTGTAAAACTCTTGATGATTCTATTTAAGAAAGTTTTGTTGTTGAGATCTAGAAAACTGGAAATGAACCTCCTTATTATAAAAGTGTTAAATTCTTAAATTAGGAGCCCCCAAAATATAAAATTTTCTTATATCAAAATCCATAAGATAATTAGATGAGTCTACACCTCTTATTTTCAACTAACTATGATCCTCAATTCTCGTAATGGTAATTCCAATAATTCAAATAATAACAATTCCAAATATAAACGAATTAAAGTTCTCAATAATGTTAGTAACATTAGAATCAAAAATAATAACAAGACTCAACTTAAAGACTATAATCATTTCCTGTTAAATGTTCAAATAATAATAATCAGTTTAGTGTAAGAGCAACTTAATGTAATACTATTGAATAATAAAATAACTAGTTAATTCTATATCAAAATCAAAATAACCAACCTCAGTTTAATCTTATGTAGAATAATTGTGGTAATAATAATTTTATTTAATTCAAAAATACTCCTATTATCAATAATGTTAATAACCCTATAAATACTACTTCTAATCAAATCACAAAAGAATGTAATTTGAATAATAATACATAAAATTAATTTAATTTACAGAATCCTGGTTGTAACTACAATGGTTAGATTTCTAATTAATAGAAGATTAACTTTATTCCTTTAAATAATGTTAAAACTTAAAATTTTACGAATGATATTAATTATAATCCATAGAGTTAGTACAAGACTATTAATGGTAGTCTATTCATAAACAATAATTAGAATAATAAGACTTTGTAATTTGTTCCAATTTAAAATATCACAGGTAGTTAGAATAATAATTTTCCTTCATAATATTAAAATACTGTTAATAATAAGGCAGCACCATAATAATAAAGTTATTTTGAACCTTCAAATTCTGGAGTTCAGACATAAATTGCAAACAATCAACTTAATTTTGAAAAGCCGTAATAAGGTGCTGATGATGTATTTACGACTTAAGCTATAATATCACAATAATAAGATTAAAAACCTGAGAAAGCATAAAATGATCTGAGAATATAAACTAAGTATACTCCAAAAGAAAATGATCTTGAATGCTAACTATGCAATAGTAGTTATAATTCAAATTCAGATTAAGCAATTATTCTTCCTTGCTGCAATAAGGTGGTTCACAGGACTTGTATGTAAGAGGATTTAAATTAAAAAGGAAAATCAAATATGAATTTTTCAAATATTAATTGTTTTGCTTGTTAGAAGTCATTAGAGAATCACTAAGATTTTCTAAAATAAAATATTTCTAATTAACTTTTTTTTGAGATAACAAAAAAAAATGTTTTACTAAAAATTCCTTTAATATGTTGTAAATGTTCCTCACCAATATAAGCAATCAACAAAGACAAATAGCTTTAGATTCAATGCTTAAACTGTAATACAAAGCTTTGCAATCTTTGTTGCTAAGTATATCATGGTTAAAACTAAACAGTAAATTTATATTTTTATTAGAATTAATAATGTCCAAGTTTTTTAACAGAGATTAAGAAAGTATTTGAGGGTTAGCCAGTTCTAGTTTGTCCATTTTGTAATTTGTGGCAAACCAAAGATGATAAATGTAACCACGTGACTTGCTTTAATTGCAAGAAAGATCTATGCTCAGCATGTTCAGTTGATAGAGTTCCAATATTGAAACATGGCAATCATTATCACAGAGAGGGATGTCCTGACTATCAACCATGGATATAAAATAACAAAGTGGTCACTACACCAATATTTAATAGAAGAGATAATTGTCCGATATGTAAAGAAAAAAATGAAGTATGTAAATACCCAATTAGTTTGGAAGAATACAAAAAATAAAAAAACTTTTGATATTTTCAATATTTTATTAGAAATTTGATATAATAATATTCATAATTATTCAAATATCATTAATTTTAGACAGTCATAAATTATTAGTTATTTTTATGTATTAATATAAAGTAAAATAGACAAAATTAAACTAATTATTAACTACCTTATGATATTCTAGCAATATTTTATTGTTTATTTTCTCGTCAATTCAAATCAAATCTTATTAGTAGGAGGGTATTAAAGATATATTAAGATTGAGATATAGAACAAGGCTGCTGGAGAAATTCTAAAGAAAAATTAAAATGATTAAAAATATCGAGGAAAATGATGAGTTTTTATGCTCATAATTTCCATTATAAATTATCTAATCTGATGATTATTAATCTAAAATTATTTGATAATAGAACAATTCCATACACTACATGTTATAACCATTAGAAATTAATTTTGGAGAATATTGTATTCAAAGAGACAATAGTAAGTCATAAATTTAGATGACTTAATCTACAGCTAATAAATATGGTGGATTTAAATCAAGTCAATGATAAAGATTGTAATTCATTTATTATTTAAAATAAGTATTATAAGTTTTGTTCTATCAAGTTGTAATACTCTTAATAGAACTTAAGAAAACACATTTAATTTAAGGGAATATTAATCATAATGATAAGACATTATTTTAATGTTTGCTATTTCGAAGCCTATAATTAAGGTAGAATAATTTAAAACATTATTATTGAATGATAATTAAATTAATTAATAGATGATTATATTATTTCCATTTTTGGGACTCCTTTATACGGTGTTCACTAAGTTATTAGTATATGAGAAAACATTTAATATTTATTTAGAAGGTACATGCATAATTAATAGTAGATTGGGTCAATAATAATGGAGATTTTAACATGAAGCATAATGCTTTTGGTATGCCAATTATTCCAGAGGAGCCTATTTTAGACATCAACATAATAATGTCAAGATTATTTTTGTTTCCACCTCACAACCAGCTTTTTATAGATATAACTATTATTCTAAATCATTCTTTTGATTTAGTTGTGTAGACAGACAATAAGAAATATTACTAATTTGCTGAATTCTTTACACCGGGTGGAGGAGAGATATCTGTTAAGTTTAGCTTTATTCATTTAAATGAAATTGATGTTATCACAATTTTGGCAGAACAAAATCCATCACATCCAAACTATTTCAATTGGGCAATGAAAGAAATATCAATATATATTGAAGAATGTCCAGCCACTTGCAAATACTGTCCTGATATATATGGAATCAATGCATGTTCTCAAATTTAGTCACTACTTCCTCATGCAGGAACCTAATTAAATGAGATAACAAAATGGAAAATCACCCCATCCACAGTGAACTAATCATTCTAACAAATCTCTACATGTAAGAAATTTATTATAATAGAACAAATTTGGTTCGTACAAACTAGTTCTAACTATTTTGCAACTCTTAAAAGAACAATTGATATCCCAAGTAACTCTGGAACACTTATACAATTCAAGCTTTTATTTTATTATTATAAGCCTAATTCTATTAAGATAATTATTAATAACTTGTCCTATGATTAAGATATTAATTAAGTCATGAAATTGCTGACAGGCACAATCAATGCTCCAATAAATATAAATCTAGATACTGCTAATTTTATTTATATCTATAAAATATAAATAAGTAACTCTGACTACAATATTTAAATTAAAAATATATAGGTATAGGCCAATTCTATAAGTTTCTCTAGTTGGTAGTTGAGCATATATGGATTTAATATTTATTATAAGAAATTAGATGCTTACTGGTTAGAAGAACTTCAAGGTTGTTTTACAATTTTATTAAATAAATGTGTAGAATGTTAAGAAGGTTGGTATTTTAGAAATGACTAATAAATATGTGTTCCTATATGTGGGGATACTATAGTATAAGGTTATGAGGATTGTGATGATGGCAACAATGAACCATTTGATGGTTGTTTTGATTGTAAATTCTAATGTGCTAAAGATTGTAAATTATGTATATTTGGTGAATGTTTACTGATGACGAAGGAATTAATAAAAGATATAATTACAATAGAGAAAGATTGCTCAAGTTTGGGTTACATTTCCAGGAGAGGATATTATTTTGATATATATTTGGATGATTGTCAACCTATATGTGGAGATGGAATAGTAACAATGGATGAAGATTGTGATGATTAAAATGATACTCCTTTTGATGGTTGCTTTAATTGTCAGTTTTCTTGTCCTACTAATTGTTGGATTTGTGAATTCGGTAGATGTAATTATTGTAGAGTTGGATATGATTTATAAAGAGATAGATGTTAGCCTATTTGTGGAGATTCTAGTGTTTTAGAATAAGAAACTTGCGATGATGGTAATGATCTTCGATTTGATGGTTGTTATTACTGTGAGAATAGTTGTTAATTAGAATGTACGATTTGTTAAAATACTTAATGTTATCAATGTTTAGATGGTTGGAATTTGGAAGAAGGGATGTGCTAATAATTATGTGGAGATTAAAAAGTGGCAGTGTAATCTTATGAATAATGTGATGATCCATCTGATATCAATTGTCTTAAGTGCTAATATTAATGTGCAGAAGATTGTTCCAAATGTGATGCTCCACTTTCTTGTAATCTTTGTTATGCCACTTATACATTGATAGATGGCAAATGCAAATCCATTTGTGGGGATATGTAAGTAAATCCTATTTATGAGGAATGTGATGATGGTAATGATATTCCTTTTGATGGTTGTCATTATTGTTAATTATAATGCTCTTATGGTTGTATGATATGTGAAGAGAATAATGTCTGTCAATAATGTGATTCAACAAGTTACTTTTTGAACTCTTCTACAGCCTTATGTCAAGAGATTCCCTTAGAGATATTTGAAGAAGAAGAAGAGGAGGAAGTTAAGAATGAAGATTTATAATGTAATGACAATTTTATACTTATAAATGATTAATGTGAAAGTTTATGTGGAAATGGAAAGCTAGCTAGTCTTTATGAGGAATGTGATGACAATAACAAGAATAGTGGAGATGGTTGCTCATCTTAATGTAAATTAGAGGAATCTTTTAAATGTTTAAATACAGAAGATTCTTTCAGTCTATGTTCATTCATCATCTTACCTGATTTCAATCTTAGATCTTTGAGTGATATCAAAGATTAAACACAGATCATTGAGTTAATCTTCTCTGAAAAAGTCAAGATGTTATAAGATACTGTTCTTGAAGACATATGTAAATTTACTATTACACCTTAAACTTAATATGAAATGAAGATCATCCCTATAACTAATCTAACCACAATGTTAATCAATCCTAAATATTAATTTAAAATTCAATTTTAATAACCTGTGTAAAATCCTGTGTTTTCGATTAGTATTGCAAAATAATAAATTTTTAATATTGATGAAGTAGAATTAAAAAAATTGGAATAAGTTATTAGTTTGGGTAGTCCTTTTGTAATGTCAAAAGAAAACAAAGAATATGTTACTTCAATTGTAAAAATGAATGATGCTATGATGTATACAACTATTGCTATATCTGGTTTTGCTCTATTAACAGGAACTCCAGCTATGTTATTTAATCTAATAGATTTACTATAACAACTTTCTTATATTAGATTTATGTAATATAAATTTCCATCTCATCTACGCTAGTTTCTTGAAAGTTACACCAAGATTTCATTAAAACCTGTATTAGATTACTTTTAATTTGATAAATTCTTAGCAAATCTTAATGGTGGTTAATTACCCTTTAAACCTAGAAAAACTTTAACAACTAATTAAGCCGACCCATTAAATTCCTTTTATATAATGAATGCAAAAAGTTGTTACTTTTCTTTGTTAGCATCCTTCTTGTCTTATATAGTATGCTCCTTTATCTCTAAAACAAGTGCCTTAAACTAATTTAATAAAATTATAATTAATAAAGGAATGAAATTGAGGAAATTAACTAAACTGTTTTAAATTTATCATAACCTATAAGTAACATGTATTAAATACAGGAATTAATATTTTTATTCAGGATTATTTTAAGTTTATTACACAATTATGCATTAATTTTTATTTAGTGCATTCTTACAATTCCCTGATTATAATTTTTCATCATTATTTGAGACTTTTAATTCAGTAAATGCAATTCTAGCCTTAGGTTTCATATTTTTTATAAAATTTTAATAATTTAAAATTACTACAGGAACTATTAAGAATATAAATGAGTGGAAATTCTTTTTTGATGGGATAAACAAGAAATTTTGGTGTTAAATTTTAAAACCTATTTAAATGTTAAAAATAACAACTTATATATTTGCAATTGTTTTCTTAATGGATTATCCTGAAGCACAATCATTTGTATTATCAGTTTAATCTAGTTTTTATGTAGTATATTTGGTAGCATTTAAACCAATTAATGTTGGTTTTGAATATATAAAATTAGTATCACGAGAAATTCTTTTCATTTCAACAATTTGTTCATTTTATGTTTATAGTTATGAATTAGATGATGAAAATATGTTATATCTTGGTTGGATGCATATCTCTATGTTTACTTCAATATTAGGATCTAATTTAATTTTTGATATTAGTAAATATATTAAAGTAGCATATGATAACATCTAGATAAAAAAACTAAGGCTTGAAAGACGATTAAATTATTAATATCAAAATAATTATTTGCATTAATTTATAATGGTAGAGTATCAATAGCATGCGTAATTAAAAAAATGATTATTTATATTGTCTAATTTGTTAGTATTTATTTTTATATAATCTTAAAGATTATAATTTAAACTTTGAATAATTACCACTATGAAGTATTAAACCACAATATCTCATCCATTATCTATTATTTAATAAGGAATTATTATTAATAAAAATGAATTAATTTAAAATTTATAAAAAAATATTAAATATTTAATTTGTTTTACAAGGGTTATTTAAATCAAAAATAATATCAATTTTTTTAAGCAATTACTCTTTTGATTAGATATTGAATTTCACTAACTATGTCTTAAGGTTGGACATTGAGAATTTATGAACATGTTTCCACTATAACAGTGGTCTACATCTTTTTTAGATTCATATATTCTGTACATATACCTTTAATCCAATGCCAACAATCTCTCAATTGCGGTTTGGAATGCTCAAATATATCTTTTGGTGTTAATTTAACTACTAAATCTTATACACATCCAATAAATTTGTCTTATTTAATGCATTTTTATTATAATCGATGAACTTCTTGTATTACATTTTCAGTTTTCAACATTTCTGTCAATTCTTCAAAAATTCTTTTCCAACAATTCTAATCATCATATTTTGATCTAGTCCTTTTTCTACTATAATCTTAGGTTTAATCTTATTCATAAGTAATATCCAATAAAGTAGAGTGAATTGATTTATTTCGAAATTGCTTTTATTATTATTATAAATGATCAATAGTCGATTCTAATTCTTGAATCTTATAGATGAGTAAATCTCTTTATTAAGTTAGCTCCTCAATTATTTGTATCGTATTTTATTTTGTTTTATTCAATTCATCTTGAAGTAAGTTTATTTACTATCGTAATTATTCACAGTCATCTTCTTGTGATTCTGTCAATTACAATACATCTGAAGATGTAGATAAATACTTCCGATCATCTTCATTATTTTTTTGAATTATTTTCAAATTATCTTTATAACATTAAAGTTTCCTTTATATTAGTTAATAGTCCTATTAATCTTCTTCTTATGTATTGAGAGTACAAACTGAAGGAATCAGTTATGTAGGATGTGAGTATTACTAATATTGTTGTTATTTATACATAAAAGAATTTTTAATTATGTTACTAAACTTGTTAAATATATATATATATTTGGATTAATATTATAGATGGTCATTCGGCATTATAATCGTCCAACTTCTTAAGCAATTACTGTTCGTATCCAGCACTGTAATATTAGATGATTTCTGGTGGATAATAGGAATTGATTTCATCAATAAATTGTCTTAATTTAGAGCCAGGATTTGCTTTGATTTCTTGGATCTTCTTTAATCCTTCTGACAAAACAAATTGTCTAAAGGATAATACAGAATGACATACTTTTTGGCACTATTGTCAGTTGGTAAAGTCTTCTGGAATTGATGCAAGACATATTATAAAATATCAGGTGGAGCTTCTGAGATTAATGGTTCAAGAGCAGGCAAGTAAGTACATATTTATAATATGGATTTCAAAGCTTAACTTGATTTTTTTTTGAGATCTTCACTAGATTCAGGGAATTTATAAACCTAAAATGAAAGAACTAATTACAGCTAATAAATGGGATGGAACATCAGCCTCAGCCATTGCTCTTGAATGATCTGCTGAATGTCCGCCAATCATTCCAAGAGACCAAGCAGAAGCGCTCTTTACTGATTGATCAGGTTCTTTTATTAAAGCATCTTTTAATGGGGCAATTCCTTTAGCTGCAATAATTCCCATAGCCAAAGCTTCATCAAAGGCACCGATGAATCCTAAAGTCATTATTCCTGGTAAGCGTGCATCACCTTTAGCTTCATTAATATAATCAACTATTGACACAACAGCTCCTGCACTACAAATCATTTTAGCTAGGTCTTGTGATTATCTGGCAATTTCTCTAATACATGTTGCTGCAGCTTTTCTATTGATTAGATAAATAGTATATACCTAACTCCAGGGTCTGTGTCTTTTAATCTATATAAGATTTTGGGGAAGATGTCCACATCTACAATTGCTTCTGCTAAATCTATTGTATGTTTTGCTATATTGGCTAAACAAAAGCAAACAGATCTCTTCAACTCAGCATCATGATGAGGAATCAAGGCACTCAGAAATGGTGCAGCACCTGCATCAACTACATTCTAAGCCAATTCGGCTGAATGTTTACAGATTTCTGATAATGCTCCTGCTGATACTCTTTTTAAAGTAGTCTCTGGTTCCTAAATACAGAGCACCAATAATGGAACCGCACCTGCATCTACAACAGCTTAAGCTAAATCTGCTGTGTGTCTAGACAGATTATGTATTATACTTACTTTGCTATATAGCGAAGTGCACTGGCTGCTGCTTCCTTTACACTTGGATCAAATTCTTCTAAACATTAAACTAAAGCTTCTAAGGCTCCTGAATTCACAACTGCCATTGCTAAAGTTGAAGAATGTTTTGCAACGCATCTAAGTACAAATGCTGCAGCCTTTTTGTAGAAACGATTTTGTTCTCCCAACGAACTCACTAATTATGGCAATATTTCATTGGAGACAACTGCTTCAGCCAAATCTTCTGAATGCTTTGCCAATCTTCCCAATGCTAAGGCTGCTGATTATTGAATTGATGGTACACAATCTAAGAGCAAAGGTCTCAATAAGGACATCACACCTAAAACATTGGTTACAGTTTCATTACCTGCTGATTGCAATGCTTCAATATTTTATGGTCTTTTTGCTAATTCAGCCACTGTCTACACAAATTAAACTCTTGCTTTTTGATAAACTTCAAAAGGTTGTAATACTGCACGACTCATTTTTAATTTATTATTGATATAAATTATACTTAAAGATAATGTTAAATAATCCCAAAATAATATATTATTTATTCTTCATCATTCTTTTTTCTCCTTATGCTTATGTGTACTATGTAACATCGATAATAATGCTATTCATAATTGAATTATAAATTACTATAAATTACAATGAATGAAACACTGACCACAGTTCTTATTTCATTCACATTATTTGTGTTAGCACCAAGCTAATGTTTCACGTGGAAATTCCAGACATACACATTTACTATTGCAAACAAATAAGTGATGAAATTATCTGTAAATGATTATCGCATAATCTTTATTGATTCTTCTTATGATTTTGATTCCAACAATCCAAAATAGATAACAAAATTTGTTATTGAGAATCCAACTGTTGTAATCACTGCCAATTCAAACATACTTGGATCTGCTTAACTTAAAACATGGTGATAACAATTTGATAGCGTAATACATTAAGAAACCTTGTCTGACAAATTCAATCCAAATTTTAGAGTATAATGAGAATCAAGAAAACTTGATATTCTCCTTATTACAAAAGGATTCCCCAAAACTATTGTTATGATAAAGACATAGAATGCCAATTTCAATGATTTTGGATCAAGTAATGAATGTCTATTATGCAAATACATCTACATATAGATTTAATACTTACTTCCAAAATAAATCCTTTTATAAATGTGTTGATGAATGTGATAAAGGTATATAATAAGAATCCAAACTCTTTGTTCGAATTATAGATACCAATCATTGTTAAAATGGCTGACAGTACATAAAGGGGCATTTTGTACTCTGAAACATCGAAAACAATTGAAAACCCTATGTGTACTAAAGCCAAGATTATTTTTATTAACATTTATTATTAATATTATACATTTGCAATTAAAATAAAATGATATTTTAATGCTTTTACTTTTAAATAAAAATAGAATAATGGTTTAAAGAAAGAAATAAATGAATTATCATTTCATTTCAATTTAATTAACCTTAAAGTACCTCTCTATGTATGGAATACTCCCTTTTGTTTAAAGATTGCTACAACGTAATGTTCTATTAAATAAATTTAATATTAAACTTAAGAAATCAAAGCTTCTTAAGTGTTAATCATAAATTTACTTAGCAAAATGATTAAATTCTACAGTTGAGTTTATAATTTAGGAAGACAATGTACAATTAAAAAAGACAATAAGAAGTTAGGATTAGATATAAGTTAAATAATGATATTAAGTCTTAAATGTAAATAAGAAATAAAAATGTATCAATTTAAATAATATCAGAAAAAAATTATACTATTACTTCAATTTATAAGAAATTTAATGTATTGATATTTAAACTATACTATTAATTTATGGAATTGAACTGATTAGGTAAGTACGTTTAATTTATCAAATTATAAATATATAATCTCATTCTTCAAATCTGAATTTTATTTGTCCTTTTTAATTTATACTTTCATTACAATCTTTGAATTCGCATTTTTTTATTTATGCTAAGCATTCTAAGCAATAAGTAAGTAAATGATTTTTATCACAATTTACAAATTCAGTTGCTTTAGATTTATCACATTTTTAACAATAGTATTAATAGAAATTGATTTCATTTTTCATTCTATTAATTTTTAAATTTTGTTCAACATTTAAATTTTATTAAAATGAACATTTTAATAAATCTTAGTGTCTCCACATTAAATTCTTTAATACATCATTTTTATTTTGATCAATTTATTTGATTTATAACTTTTTTCTTGATTAAATTTTGGTTTCACAATAAAGACAATCTTAAATTTCAACTTAACAATCATAACAATATCGCAAATGACCACATGGAATCAACAATGTATCAGATTATTTTTCTAAACATATTCTACATTTAACAATGTGATTTCCTTTTTATAACAATTCTCCTTTTGCTATATTTTATATTATATCTTCATCATTTATTGGAAGATAGAATTCTTCCATTTATTATAATTCTTTTATAGAGTTTGTATTATGTGTAAATTTAATTTCAAAATTATCTTATTCAACTAATCCAAAGACAATTATATCTCCAGTAATTTTATCAATTATTCTAGAGTTAATATAAATTTAATTACAGAATTTAACTATTAATGTTGAAATCATTATTTGTTGAAAATTTTTACGCTCTAATAAATTTTGAACCAGACAAAGTTAATTTTAAGTTATTATCACTATATGAAGCAAATTCTAAGTTGTTTATATTATCTATATTTAATAATATAATTTACATTAATCTCCACCGATTATAACAGACCAATTGGAAGTTTTTCTATAATTTATATAAAATTCATATTTTTTCTCATTTGAATCAAAATGAGGACTGAATATTATTTGAGGAGAATATTGTTCAACTTTAAATATATTGTTAGAGATAAACATTTGTTCTTTCAATTCTGATTCATCACTGATTTTGATTCTTTAGATTAATCTATTTTCATTAGAATTAATATAATTTGAATTGCCTTCAATTTCGATTATTTGAATTGGTCTATTATTTGCAGTTTAATTTTCAAGAAAGCAAGCATCAGATAAGATAGCAATTCCTTAGATTAGAATAACTTCTAATTCATTTTTGTCGTGAGATATAATTTACATTAGTGTATCATTAGTTTTATTAAAATCTGGATCTTTAGGGGTAGTATAGAAAAAGTTTAATGAATTAAAGATGCTTTATTAAGATTGAATAGATTAAATATTGTAATTAGGCTAGTGATAATTAGGAAAATTAAATTTTTAAACACTTATGTCAATATACTTTTTCAAAATATCCATCTTCCATTAACATTTCTTAACAAGTTCTGATAAGATAATGAAACATAAGACTTTCTTAACTCTAATTTATTGATAATGCTTACTATGCAAATTATATTAAATTAAATATATTCTATAGTTGAACATCAGATTCTATCAATTCTTCATATTAAATCAAAAATATAAGATTCTTATTAACTAAAATGTTTCTACAAAATTCGTTGAAACTATAAGAATAAATATTAAATGAGGAATCTTCTAATTATATTTAGGTGCATTTTTATGGTGATTCATGTATTTATTATAAGCTAACATTATTGATAGCTGTTCCATATGTAATTAAAGGGATCTTAAAGTTTTTCATGTTCTCTTATTGAAATTCTTTAATTAAGTTTTCCAAAAAATATCAATATATAAACCTAAATTTTCTGTTATATCCTGATATAATATTAGGTTTTGAAAAATATATAAATAATTATGTACTTACAATTCAGAGAATTCTTGTTAACCTATGGTTATTAAGATGTGATAGAAATGGGAAATATAATTTTATAAAGATCATTGTCATAATTGTTCATATCATGATATTGAAATGCTTTAGATTCAATAATAATCTATTGTATATAAAAGAGGCTATCAATTATTATTATTATTCATATTTTAAATATTTCATCTTTCACAATTTTTATGACTAATCTTAACTTATAATGTCTTTTTGAAATTAAAAAATCTTTCCAGTGTAAGCTATTTTTCCAATTAATGAGATTTTATTATTCATTATATTCAATCTGGCAAATTAGCTATAACTATAAAACCTATTAATTAATCATAATAGCATCCTTTCTTTAATGGTATAATAAATAAAATCAGAAAGTATCTAATGTATTAGAATCTATAATCTAAGATTAGTATTCATCTATAAAATACTAATCTAGATTCAAAGTTTTAGTGTAGTGATTGTTGAACTGTAAGTGGAACTTATATTGTTACCCTACATTTGGATATTATCTTCTAAAAAGTAATCTTATATTCTCACCTAAAATATATCTAAGGATATCCTTTAATATTTAAAATAAGGAGGGTTGAGTGTTTATACTTATGAAAACTACACACAATTATAGATTTGAACTTTAAAAGAACTGGGAGAATATTGAACATTTACTGGTAATTAAATAAAGTATTATGATTTTAAAGCATTAAATTTTCAGATGATAAATTTAACCTAATTTTATTCACTTACGAGTTTGGATGATTGAGTATAATATTAATTAATATTATTAATAATGAAATAGTTTTGTAATTAATTTTTATTGTATTTATTTTCGATGATATAAAGAATTTGAAAATATATATCCCACAATAAATAAATTTAATGAATCATCTTGCAGACATTGGTTAAGTTCTGGATGTTGCTAGCAATAGTACTCCAGCTCCAGTAAATACAGATACAACTTGGGTTTTGATAACATCTTTCAGTGCTTTATTAACAATTTTGGGATTCTCATTTATAAGTTCAGGTGCTGTTCGTTATAAATCAGTTTAATCATCTGTAATAACAGTGTTATTAGGATCAGTTTTAACAATCTTGTTTTTCTGGCTTGTAACGAATATAATAATAATTAATTAATAGATAGGATATGGTTTTGCCTTTGGAGATGATAAGGGAAATAAATTCATTGGTTTAAGCAAATTTGCAGGAATTGGATACACAGTTGAATCCCCAAGAGATGATTACACAAATTTGAGTAATAGAGATTTATTATAATAATTTAGTTTTCTCTACTGTTGGAGCAATTATTGTTGCATCTCTATTTGGATTAGGAACATTAGAAAGATCTAGATTCTTTTCTGTTAGTTTATGTTTAGCATTCATCGCAGCAATATTATATCCAATAGCACTTCATTGGGTCTAACCCTCAGGATGGTTGAGTACCTTTGGATTTGTGGATTTTGCAGGAGCAAGTTATATTCATGTTTTTGGTGGTATTACAGCATTGGTTGTATCATTCTTTTTAAAGGAGAGAAGAGATTAAGCTGGTAATGTACATCCAGGTATTTTCCCACATCATTCTCCAATTAATATTGGATATGGATCAATTATTTTAACTATTGCAATTTTAATATTCATTAATGGTGCTAATTCATAAGGAAAGAATAATAAATATGAATAAGGATTGATAGCAGTCAATACTATTGTAGCCGCTACATTTTCAGCAATTACTAGTTTCATTGCATAATATTTGAAAACTCATAAGACAAGTTTAATTGCACTCTCTAGAGGTAGTGTTGCAGGAATTGTTGCTATTTCAGCTATGGCTAATGATGTTAGAATTTGGGAATCTGCTTTTACTGGTATCTTAGCTGGTGTTGTATACATTGTCCTCATACTTGTAATAAAAAGATCTCATGTTGATGATCCTGCTTATACTATTGCATCACATTTAGTATTTCAATTTAATTCATTCTTTAGGGTCCTGGTCTCTTAGGAACTATTTTAGTTGGTCTATTCAGTCTTTCCCATGGTTGGGTGACTGGTCATGGTCCTAAATAATTGGGATTATAGATTGTAGGAATCTTAGCATTTATTGGATGGGGATTATTAGTTGCCATCTTTATTATACCTTTAAAAGGTACTGGTTTATTTAAAATAAATCCATTCTAAGAGTCATAGGGAATTGATATCAGTTATGGTAACTAATAATTTAAATTATCTTTTAGCTGAAGGAGAAGCCATATAATTCCTCGATGAACATCCAGAACCTGCTTTGTTAAGCAGTTCTCTCAAGAAGGGAATCTTCCAATGATTAATTATAGGATTTCATACATATAAATACATAAGTATAAATATTAAAAAAATCAATTTAAATTATGCATAATATCACTGTTGCAATTAGAGTCAAGCCAGTTTAATAAACCTTTAAAACTATTATTGTTAATGGCTCCAATGTTACTCTGCTTGATCCTGAATTAGAATTCAATAATCCAGTCGATGTAAATTGACATTTCTATATTATATTTTACATCCTAAAGATCCTGAAAAAGAATAGAATTAAAGATGCATCTTATGAGTTTGACCTTGTCTTTGATTAATAAGCCGATCAAAAGGAAGTCTATGAAAAATCAGCAGAACCTCTTCTGGATGATCTTATTTCAGGATAAAATGTAACTATTTTTGCATATGGAGCAACAGGAAGTGGCAAAACTCATACGTAATAATATAATCTCTAATCTCTTTTAGCATGATGGGAAGCCAAAATCAGTAAGGCATTATACCAAGAGCATTGAATGATTTATTTGGCAGATTATCAAAAGAATAAGCTGCTTAAGTATGAACATTCCTAATCTTTAGGCTTCCCTCACTTTCTTAGAAATATATAATGAAACTATAAGAGATCTTTTAACTGGCAAATTATTAGACTTGAGAGAAGATGGCAATAAAGGATTAGTAGTTGTGAATTTATTCAAAGCACCAGTCCCTGCTCTCAATGATATAACCCAATATATTAAATATGGTAATAGTAGAAGAGCAAAGGAGCCTACAGGTGCTAATGAAAACTCTACTAGATCTCATACAGTTTTGTAATTGATGCTTAAGTAATGCACCTTTACTTTTGTTGATTTAGCTGGTTCTGAAAGAGCTTCTTAAACTACTAATAAAGGATAACGAATGGTTGAGGGAGCAATGATTAATAGATCACTTTTAGTGCTTGGTAATTGCATAAAAGCTTTATTCTCAAAGGAATAATTTGTTCCTTTTAGAGGTAGCAAGTTGACTAGATTATTAAAGGATGCTCTTTAAGGCAATTCTAAAACTGTCATGATTGCTAATGTAGCTCCTAACAGTTATGAAGATTCATTTAATACACTCCTTTATGCTCATAGAACTAGGAATATTGATCCTACACCCAATAATTTTTAAGAGATGATTGTTTAATTAAGAGAGGAGAATGAAGACATCAAGAAGACACTGAAAAAATAAAATAGTTAATCTAAGTTACAATTATAAATTGAATAATAATTCAAAGAGTAATAGAGATAAGAGAAAATGGATAAATAATAAATTCAATAGGTTTAGTAGTAACAACATTAATAATAATAGTAAGTAGAAAAATAAACTATTGATGAAGAGCAAATTAAATAAATCATTCAAAAATAGTTTATTTAGGAATCAGAGTTAATAAAATAATTATTTAAATTAGAGGATGCTTTGATGCAGACTCATTTAGATATAGTTGAATATTAAAAATAATAGAGTGTATAATTTCAATAGAAAATTGAAGATTTAATTAATAAATGCACAGATTCAATAAATAGTACAGAAAATGAATAATTTGAAATTGCTATGAAGTATAAAGTAATTTTATAATAAAGAAGAAAAATATATGATGTATAATTTAATTGATAATTTAATTTTAGTAATGTATGCAAAGTTAATTTTAATCAGTAAAAGATGAGTTTAGAAAATAAGTTTAAAATATAGAGAAGATGAAAGGTTTATAGAGTGATAAGAGAGAAGAAGTGATGAAGAAGTTTAAAGAGTTGGAAATTGAACATCTCAAAAAGATTTCTAATTAAAAAAATGGGAATCAACCTTAAATAGATGAGGAAACTTTAAAAGAAATTAAGAAAAATAGATTATAAAGTTTAAACAAACAAATTAAGGATGGAAAATTGTGAATGGATTAAAAATATTAAAAATAAAAATATTGATTATTAATCAATTAATAAAAAGAAATTGTTCACTTTTTTTTATATCATATAATTTCTTAATTTTTCTTATCTTCCAATTTCTCATATTTTTAATCTGCTATTTCTTTTGAAATTTTTGAATCTAAATATGGAATTGTAACAACTAAATTAATTTAACAATTTATTCTTACATAATCCATTTGTTAAATTGATTTTCAATAATTATGTAACTATTTTTGGATTTTTTTCATAATATCCTTATTCTACTTCATAGTGATGAATTATAAAAAAGTTTCCATAGGCCAAAGCACCTTCAGAATCTTGAACAGGACAAAAGATATCTTAACCAATTGTTTTTCTTTTATATGGAGTGAGTATATGTTCAGGAGGGTCTAAAGAGAATAAGTCATTCATTTTTAATGTTGCATTTCCCCAATCTAAATTGTATACTTATCTTTGTTCAGAATTTCTAAATTTCATACTCTCTCCAGATAATAATAATTAATTAGTTCCATAATAGGGACAACTAAATACAGGTGAAGCCAAAACATTTCTATGATATGGATCTTCATCAAGGAATGATATTTTAAATTCTTATTGTTTATCTCCAATAAATTTTTCATCTCTACAAATAAAAATTTAACCCAAATGTTATTGAGGCCCTCTATGATTTGGAAAACAATCAGGCTCTCTGGAGACTCCTCCAAAAAATACAATTAATTTATCATAAGCATTGTGATTCATAGTAAAAAAACTACCATCAAATCTCTCCACTAATTTTAATTTCAACTATTCCCAAATATTGTTTCTAAATATATATTGGCTATTCAATAATTCATATCTAATTGCATTATCATAACTTGTTATTTATTTTTAACCATAGAATACATATAACAATCTAATTATTATAATATTTCTTTTTACTATTTATAACATGTTCCCATAAAATTATATCCTTCTTTAGGCAATTTTGGTAATTCTGTTATTTTTGCTTCCTACCCATTTTAAAATAAAGTAGATTTTGGAAATGAAATCTAAAGTACTTAATCAGACTATTAACCTCTCTCAGGTTTTCTTCCTCCAATAATATAAATGTGATTATGAGTAAGGCTTCCCTCTCCTTTGACATAAAGTGCCTATTCTAATTAAACATAAAATTATCCTTTAAATTTTAATGGAAACTCATACCAAATACCATATTATACTAAGTAAACAATTAACTATGTAATAAAATATTATTACTATTGATTAAACCTAATTACTAGTAGTTATCTTCTTAAATCCAAAGACATAGTCCTTTTACAAGGATTGTCTCCCCAAAGATATTAATTTCATAGATTTAGTCAACACTTATTTAAGATCAGATTTTCTGAGAGCAACTTATGATTATAAATCATTAAAGGTCAACTTAGAATTATTAGGTAATTTTAGCATCTTATAAATTCTATTATATATCAAGGATTGTAATTTCACTAATGTTTAACTAATTTCTTCTACGATTAAAGCATTTTCTGGTTAAGTTAACTCTTAATTAAGTCCCTATTGTCTTTTAGTTACTCCCAATACTGGATTTGAACCTGGCAATTAAAATCTTTTCTTGGTTATTTATTATTCAACATAATAGGTTTTACTACTTTGTTTATATATCAATTGAGATGTATTTAGTTTAATATCAGGGTTATTATTTTTGAAGAGTTCTAATCCTTATAAAATATGATAGAAAGTATAATCTACACCATAATCTTTAAAGTTGGCAAATTTTCTACACCCAGGACATGCAAAACCACTTAGTAGTATTATGAATAATATACGTAGGATCGACCTTTTTATACATCAATGAATAATGTTCAAGCCAATATTCTAATTCAAATACACAATGAATGTAATTAATGGGAGTATGTCTAACGGGAATATTCACAGGAAGTTTAGAAAATTGACATATCGTTGTAAGGAATACTTCTTAACTTCCAATTTTTTCTTATATTAATCTCTAAAATGAAGGGCTTGTATTTTAGGATTTAAGTAGTAGTAAATATTCTTCTGACATTTTTATTAATTATATTTATATCTATAAATAATATTGTCAATAATTTAGAAAAAATAATTCAATTGATTTCCTTGAAAATGTTACTTCTTTACCTATTAACACTTAAATGAAGTTTTGTAATCTTCTTTATCATATTAGGGCTTTTTGCAGCTTTGTTGAATTCTCCAAGTCTTCTTAATTTCCATCCTTTTATTATAGCAGCATAGAAGAATGAATAGACAGAATATTCAGGATATAATCTTTTTTTACCAAAAAATCGTTATTCTTTTGCATAGCTAAATAAATTTGGAAGATTAATTACTTCTTTATAACTAAATCATAATTATTTTAGGGCTGATAGATCAAAAAGATATGCATTTTATCAAAACCAGGTAACATTGGAGATATAGCTTGGCTACTTAAACCTTAATTGATATAAGTATTATTCTCTGGAATTAATGCCTAAATATTATTTGTATTAGTTCTTTTCATCTATACTCTACCATTGCTTCCAAGATTTCTAATATCTATATCTGATTTTTATGGAGGAGGTTTTATCAACCTTTAATCAATTGACAATCTATGAATGTGAATATTGTGGTCATCATTAGATGCACTTCTTGAAAATGGCTTTTTAAGTGATGGTAGTGGTAAAGCAAGAGTATATTAAGGATTGTTTTAATTAACCAAAGTGATTTAGGGTTGTTGAATAGATATTATGAATTAGTCTTAATTTTCAGAACAGTTTTCTTAAGAAATATATTCTTCTTTATATGCTAGATATAACAAGAATAATATTACAATCTTTGATTAAACCACTACCAAATCCTGCAGTTTAAACAGTTTATTTAGGTTGATTGAATTTTCTTTGGTAATTGATTGTTTACTTTACAATGTCTTCATCTTCAATATTATATAGATTTGTTACAGAAACACCATTTTCATTGATCGAAGACTTAATTTCAACTACAAAATAATCTTATAATTTTACTCTAATCCAACTATTCATCATCATTTTCATATGCATCATTCATTTACAAAGTAGGAGAATTCGCCTCATCTTAAACTTTCACTAAAGTATCATTTAAATAATCTTGTCCACGCATTTCATTTACTTAGGAATTGATCCATGCATTACACTTACCCTTAAACCTCCTTTAATATCTTTAATTTCTATCTTGTTTAAAAGGATAATTCTCTTTCTTAATAACCTTTTCTTTGTCAGCATTAAAATGCAAGTAATTACAATCTTTAATCAAATGTGTATTACTTTGACAGCTAAAACAATTCAGATACAGAGCTCCATATTCTCCATTTTAAATGCGATCTCTGATTTCACAAAACTTTTCATAATCATCTGGAAAAGAAGATATTATAGTTAAAAATGTTTCTCTAGACATTTTGAATACTCTTGTGAATCCTTTTGAAATGGCTGTAGCAGTCCTAGGATTCCCAGTAAAAAATGCTAACTCTCCAAAACAATCAAATTAATGGTAATTTTTAAAAGTGTTCCTTTTGACTTTTTCTTTAATCTAATTACCTTCAAATATCAATTCAACTTCGCCTTTGGTTATAATATATAGAGAGCAATCATCTAGTTCGTTAACCTTTTATATATTACAATAGAATTTACAGTGATAATTCTTTCTTCAGGAGAATATGCTTGTTCTTCCATATAATGTAACAAAGTCTTTATAAAGGATTCAGAAAATAATTTCATGATTATTTTGCAATTCTTTAAAATGTTCCCTCTTAATTGATATTGTAATTCCTCTTATAAATTCTTACTTAATTTATTAACAATTGATCCAACTTCATCATCATTCATCTCTTGTTCCTCTTACCATATATATTCTAAATAACTTCTTACTTTTGTTTATAATTCAAACTATATCTTATTCTTTCTCATATATGTATTTATTAAACTAACTGTTTTACTGTATTCAATTGTGCCTTTGTACATATTAGTCACAAATATTCCAATACTATTGACTGAATATGCAAATACTATAGATCCAATAAACATAGTTAAATTGTTAATGAGCAATTCCAAGTCATTCTTAGCTGTAATATCTCCATATCCAACAGTAGTCATAGTCATCATGGCCCAATAAATAGCCACATTATATTAAGAAGCATTTGATTTATCTCTTAAATTATAAGCATCCAACCATGAATAATTAGTATTATAATATGCTATTCCATGCCAAATACAACCGCATATATGTACAACACTCACTATAACCATTAGAACTTTCAGTAGACCAACTAAATCATTTAGGTAGCCACTTAGATTAAGGAATCTAAACATAATGTATATGTATTGTACTCCTAAATTTAAGCTAGAATTTTGTTTATTTTGGTTATCCTCAATAGATAAAAGACAACACAAAGGATTGCTTAGATTAAGATCATTGTTTAATCTTTGGAACTCAGATTGGGCGTAAAGAATTGGACTGTAACAGTAAAAAAGGAAACCACATAAATATATAGAAAATTTTACTAAATCGACAAATGCATACTTATTGAAATAATTTACAATAATTCTTTTTCTGTCCTTTATTATTTGTCCTTTTTCGATAAAGGCTAAATTCATACTTACTCCTATATCCAAAGCTAATATAATCATAAGCACATATTCAATTATTTCATTTTTGAATTCTGAAAATAATTAACTTATTTGATAAATTTCAAATGATATTTTATAAGGTAACCAAAAGAATATAAGAAAAAATGTGAGTATTTAAAATGCATCCCAACATGCAATGAATTTACTATATGGAGTAAATACATCTAATAATCTCCATAATTAAGAACCCTTACTATATTCATTACCATCACTTGAAATCTGTAGATCATCCAATTATTAAATTTAAAAAGCACTCAATTGTTTTAATTTTCTCAAATACGATTTATTCCATAGATTGGTTATGAAGCTACTCTGTAAACTCTTAGCTATAATTGTTTTCAGAAATTAAGGCTTAGATCCATATAGAATTTCTTCATTATCATAAACAGATTGATATTCAGATTTTCTTACTCCAAATGTTTTTTATCTTACCAAAGACACTGGAGTAGCTAAATATACACTGCTAGAGCTATTTTATTAATGATCTCCATCCTGAAACCCCACTCTATTGCTTAATAAGGGTGGAATGGGTCCTTTGAATTCTAAATCAACTGAATTTTCAAACATTATATTAGTCACTATATAATTTGATATTTTTTTTATTTATGTTGAAAAAATTTGTCTAAAATAAAGATTAAATATAAGACAAGGTATGATGACTGAGATATTTTATATTAACACAAAAAAGTATATTCCGTAATTTATAACAATCTTATTTTTTAATTTGAATTCTAAAATAATATATTTTTTATTTGATTTTTTTAACGAAATGCAAGAAATTTTGTAAATTGTATTTGATTTGGGCGAAATGAAATAAGTAAAAACTAAATACATATCAAGGAAACACTTAAAGTATATAGGGATTCTGACCCTGCTTAATTAGCATATGATTTTGTTCATTAACATAATTTAAAAAATGAAGCTATCCCTATGATAGAGGAAACCATTTGGCATCATTTAAAATAAATGACTATAAATAAACCTTAATCATAGGATAATATCTTTGATAGATTACACAAAGAAGCATAGATTAAATAGTAAAGAAAACAAATCTAATTTGCTAATCAATAACTGAGTCAAAGGGGAAATATACCTTCTCCAGTTCTCAATTACAATCCTGGAGATGTATTGTATCAAAAGGGAATATAACATAAAGAATAGATGGAGTACTTATACTTTTTATTATTATTATCAGACGTTTGTAAGAATAGAAAAAGATGGAACAATCTTAAGTAGAGTATCCATTTAAGCCTTTCATTAGTGAAAGGAGTCAACTCATAGCTAAACGACCTCATAAATAATCAATGCCAGATTATTTGATGTAGATGGGAAAAGATATTAGTAAACATAAAGATTAAATGAGAACAAGTAGATATCAAATAGAAACTTAGGAATGTTCATTTCGACCAAATATAAACTAAATGTATATTAAAATTGATATAAGCACAATATAGAAGTTAAAAAATACTCATGGAGAAATCAAGAAATTCACAATCTAATATTTATGATAGATTATATAATGAAGGAATGTAATCTAAAGTAAAACGAATGAGTAAAATGGAAAATACAGAGAGTTAATCATAAAGTTAGCTATTCAATCAATAGAGTTCAAGAAAACATAGCAAGACTGAAATACCATTCTTAGAAAGAATGCAAATATCTGTATTTGAATAGAGGAAGAAAAAAGAACCAAATTAACCATAATAAGAATATGATCAAAGTACAGGATAAAAACTGTATCATCCTTAAATATGTAGACCTCCTATTTCGGTATTACATAATATTTAATAATTAGCGTAATGCTGATCATTTACCAATTGGAGAATATTTATATTAGATGAGAACGGTAAAAGAAGATAAATTCCATTTTCTTATTGAATAAGATAGATAAGAATAATAAAATTAAAGAGCAAGATCTTTGGATAAATCCAATCAAATTTATGAAATGAAAAAAAGGAAATTTCTTTATGAAATCTTTAATTTATTAGATTCAGATGGTGATGGAGTGATTTCTGCATAAAGAATAGAAATATCAGCTATAAATGGTGATATTTTATAAATACTAACACCCCTATTATGTGAGATGGAATAAATTAATGCTTAATTAAATTAATAATAATTCTATGAAGCAGCATCTAGATTGATATAAACTTTACCCATTGTTGATAGAGATAAGTTGTTGAAAGGATTGTCAAACAAAAAGAAAACTAATTAAGAAGAGTATTCATTTTAGGTAATTTTGTGTATTTAATAATTTAATAGCCATAATTGAATTAAAATTCAATGAGAATAGTCAGTACAAGATAAAATCATTCTGCAAGTAATCACAAACATCAATTATAATAAAAGGATGAGATGGCAGAATGTACATTTAAACCTAAATTATATACTCCACTTAAAATATATGAATTTATGCTTAATTAATGAATATTTTATATTTATTTTTAAGTATTAATATGAATTCTAAAATAAAGTTAGCTTTAGAAAAGATTGTTGGAATTTCAAATATCCTAACACATGATTTGAATCCATTTAATAAAGATTGGATGAATAAATATGTTGGATAATCTGAAATTGTATTAACTCCTTAAACAACTGATCAAGTTTCATAAATTCTAAAATTTTGTAATGAAAATTTACTTAAAGTTGTACCTTAATCTGGTAATACAGGATTGGTTGGAGGAAGTGTACCAATAAATGATGAAATAATTATTTCAATGAGAAAAATGAATAATATTTATGAATTTGATAAAAATTCTTCCATCATAACTACAGAATCTGGAGTAATTTTGGAGAATCTTAATAATTATTTATTCCAATACAAATGTTTGAAAATATGATAACTAAATTTAGATTAAATGCCTTGGGATTTAGGAGCAAGAGGGTCTTGTTTATTAGGTGGAAATATTGCGACAAATGCAGGAGGATTGAATGTGGTTAAATATGGATTGTTAAGAAATTATGTTTTAGGATTAGAAATTGTATTGCCTAATGGAAAAATCTTAAATTTAATGAATAAAAACAGAAAGGATAACACTGGAACTGATTTAAAATAATTATTTATTGGATCTGAAGGAACATTAGGGATTATTACAAAGGCAAATGTATTGTGTATACCAATTCCTAATGAGAAAAATGTTTTCTTTTTAGAACTCAAATCCTTTTAGGATGTTATTAAGGTGTAAGGCTTAATTTAATAGATTAGGTTTTATAAAAGGTGAAGAGAAATGAACAATTATTAGCTTTTGAGTTTATGGAAGGTAGAATTCTATATAAGAATAAGCATAGACATAGTGGAAATAAGCTTCCATTTGAATTTTAAGAGGATAGGTATTATGTTCTTATTGAGATTGCTGGATAATCTTTAAATGTTGATTAATTTAGTATGGATATGATGGAATTTACATAAGAAATTATAATGAATCAAAGTGAAAAGGAAGCTTAATTCTTATGGAAATTGAGAGAAGAGATTGCTGAATCAATGGGGAAAATGGGTTATGTGTTGAAATATGATGTGAGTATTCCTCCAGATAAATTTGAATGGTTGGTAAATTAAATCTATCCTAAAAGAGAAGGTCCATTCCATGTATATTATGGTCATGTGGGAGATGGAAATGTTCATATTAATATAGTATTTGAATCATTAACAGATTTACACAAAGAAGAGGATAAAATAGAATAGAAATTATTTGGATTAGTGAAATCTCAAGGTGGGAGTATCAGTGCTGAACATGGAATAGGGTAACATAAAAGAAAATATATGGAATTATAAAAAGGAAAGGATGTACTGGAATGTTTGAAAGAGATAAAGAGACTTTTTGATCCTAATGGTATTATGAATCCAAAAAAATTATTATGAAAGTAATAAAATATTTACATTTATAATGAAAAAATATCTCAATTCTTTCAAGTAAATAGTGGGAGTTTAGAATATGATAACAGATCCATTCGATCTTAAACCTTTGAATTAGGATTGGCAGAGATTCTATTAAGGTAAATCAGAATTGGCTGTCACTCCTACTTCATCAAAGATGGTGAGTGAGGTTTTACAATTTTGCAATTAAAATAATATTAAAGTAGTACCATAGGGAGGAAATACAAGTTTTGTGGGAGGAGCAACTCCAGTATAAGATGAATTGATCTTGAGTCTAAAAAAGATGAATAACATATTAGAATTTGATACAACAACATCAATAGTTACTGCAGAATCGGGAGTTATATTATAATCTTTGAATGACTATTTACAAGCAAATAGATGTAATAAACAAAATCATAATGATTAGATTAAATGCCATGGGATTTGGGAGCAAGAGGTTCATGTTAATTAGGTGGAAATATTGCAACAAATGCAGGAGGATTGAATGTAGTGAGGAATGGACCTTTAAGAAATTATGTTTTAGGATTAGAGGTTGTTTTGCCTAATGGAAAGATTTTAAATTTAATGAATAAAAACAGGAAGGATAACACTGGAACAGATTTGAAATAATTATTTATTGGATCTGAAGGAACATTAGGGATTATTACATAAGCTAATGTATTATGTACACCAATTCCAGAATAGAGACAAGTATTCTTTTTGGAATTGAAGGATTTTGATGAGGTTATATATTTATTAAGATCTGCAAAATAATTTGAATAATTGGGTGCATTTGAATTTATGGAGGGTAGGATTTTGTAAAGATGTTTGCCATTTAATCCATAATTGAAGGCTCCATTTGAATTTAAAGCTGATAAATATTATGTTTTGATTGAGATTTGTGGATAATAGATTGAATTGGAGTATTATTTTGAACGTTTATTGAAACATACGGAACAGATAGTTTTTAATTAGAATGAATCAGAGTTACAGGCAATGTGGAGATGGAGGGAGAGTGTACCAGAAAATCTACATAAGATGGGACATGTTTTAACATATGATTTAAGGTATGTGAATAATTATATTGGTAGTATACCTCCTGATAAATTTGAATGGTTTGCAGAGTAGGTGTATAATGAGAGGAAGGGGCCTTATAATGCATTTTATGGACATTTAGGAGATGGGAATATTCATTACAATATTGTATTTGAGAGTGTGGAGGAGATGCATAAAGAGTAGGATAGAGTTGAGGAGAAGATAATAAAACTCACAAAGAATTTGAATGGATCTATAAGTGCTGAACATGGTGTAGGGTAATTGAAACGACACTATATGGAAATTTAGAAGGGAAAGGAAACTTTTGGATATATGTAGGAATTAAAGAGACTATTTGATCCTAATAACATTCTAAATCCTGAAAAGTTATTGTGATAAATATATAATATTATTCAGTATTCAGTATTGATTCTCTTAACATTCAAATGCTTAATCACTATGGAAGGGGGTTTTGGAACCTGAATGGTTTTGCGTGGTTTATGTAGATCTCGAATGTAACGATCGTAGACATCATCTTTATAATCATCATCGGCCATTCCGAAAAAGGCTGTTATAGTTACATTTGCAGACATCGTTAATTTTATTAATGAAACACAAAATACCAACTTTAGATCTACTCAAAACAACTAGACCAACAAGTAGAAATGATTCTAGATAATAATCTCATGTGTCTTTTAGAATTACCTTACATACTCCAAAATCTACTACACGTTATAATAATCCATAGACTTCAAGAATAATAGAGTAATCAATACTTAAAAATGATATTTCTTAACTCAAATCAAAACATAAGAAAGCAAAGACAGAGACTGATCCTCTTGTATTTTGGGATTAGGTTCAAAACTTTGGACACATGAGAACTATAGAACCACCTAAATTTAATCAGGAGAAGCAAGCTTAATTATACTAAAAACTTAAAAAAATGAAAATTGAAAAAGAAGAAAAAATAAGAAGACAACAAGAAGAAACAGAAAGACTAAAACTTTTAGAATTAGAAAGAAAACATAAAGAGTAATAGGCTTTAGAATTAGAAAAAAAAAGAATGTTAGATTCTTAAAGATATTAAGAGTATTTAGCTGAAAGATACAAAATTGATAGAAGATTCTCTATCTTCACTTTAGTAAATGCTTTAATGTTGAGATAATTACATTCTAAACCAACCTCATTTAGATTAGCAAAATTGATTGCCAATTAATATCTTAATCTCTTAAATTACAAAGCCATCTTACATAAAATAACTATGCAATAATCCTAACCCTTATAAATATCTTAAATTCTCTAAGGAAATGCAGAATAATTGGCTTAATTAAAAAATGTGTAACATAGATTGAATGAAGGTTTAATAATAAAGAGAAAATAAACAAGAGTATTCTTAAATAAATAAAAAACAATTTATGAATAAAGTCTAGGGACAACACCTTAATTCTCAGAACCTGTACTTAAACGAATTCGTTTCCTCTAGGCTTGTCTTAGATTGAAAGTGTTTAAATTAAATAAAAAAAATGTTGAACCAAAACAAAAAGTAAAAAGTAATAGAGCACATCCAAATAGAGTAAAGGCACTTAAAAAAAGATTGGATGATATTGATTTTATCAAGGCTAATTCTCCTTCTTATAATAGTCCATTATCATCTCCTGGATAACCTGTTGCTAACCCATTAGGTTTATTTTGTACACTCTATAAGGTAACTGATACTTTGAAAAATTATGATAGAATAAAAACTTAAAAAATGATTCAAAAAACTAATGATTATTTAGTTAAGAGAGTATAATCTTTATATTATCCTGTAATAAGATATGTATCTATTTTCTATAAAAATGTTGTTGTTTGGTCAATTTAATATTCTGATATTACTTTGGATAGAACTTGCATTGTATTATTTTTTAAAGGTGAAGGTAGATCTTAATATTTCTATCGATTGGATATTCCAATTGGAGCAATATAAAAAGAAGATATTGGAGATTAAAATTGTATAACTGTTTGGCCTACTGTACGTGATTATTTGATGAGTTATTTAGAATTGAAAGGATAATTGGCTTTATTAAATTAAACTAAATATGGATGTGCAAAAAATTATAAGTTGAATTTTATTTAAGGCTTATCGATGCGTTCTAGAAAGAATATAACTGAAGATGATATAAATGCTATAGTAGAAACGAAAGAAATTCTAAATTATTTATAAACATCATAAATAGTGAGAATAAGAAAGATATTTGGATCAGTTTATGAGTTATTACCTTAATTTTAAGATTGTAATCTTTTATCTGATGCTACATAATATATATTGAATTTGCCTCTTGTACATGATACAATTTTATAATTAAGAATACTTGAGCAATAGATTTTAGAATATAGACGTAATATTTATAAAAAGCCATAGGATATTTCTACACGATATAAAGATTTTATTGAAAGTAATAAAAGTATATTAAATTAAATTTTGGCATTTCGTTTTGTTCATAATAATAGTTTGTTTTTTTAGGATTAAATGCTTGAAGATATATATGATCTTTCACATAAATCCATTTATATATAATGTGCAACAATTAATATATAAGATATTTTGAATCATTATGATTTTTAAATTTGTAATTAAATTAGTAAATATTGTTTAATAAGTTTACATTTGACACTTAAAAGTTAATTTCATTTTGATGATTTATTATTTAATGCATAGAAACATTCAGTTAGAACAGGATTTTAAACTATTACTAATTTTTTTGATGTTGATTATTCACACTTTGATTGGAAATTTAAATAAGATTACTTTAAAGTAAGAATAGAAGTAACAGTTTTTGAAAGGGATAAATCACTAAAATGGATTGAAAAATAACTCTTTTAAGATATCAAATAAACAAGAAGTGAACGTGCTTTTTTACCATTAAAAATGAAATTAGAAGATTTCTGTAAATTAGGTTAAGCATTACAAGAAACTACATTCAATAATGGTGATATATAATAATGTAATTTTGATTAAATTCTTAAAAATATAATTTCTGAATAATGTTCATATTCATAAGTGGCAGATATAGTTTTAAAAAATGCATTTACTTTAGATATAAAAAATAGAAAGATTGTTATTTAACCTAAATATCTTCATATTTTATCAAAGACACATAATTTTATTTAAAAAATGGATCATCAAAGTTTATATAATAAAATTGATTGTGTATTTAAATATAGTGTATATCCTAATGAATAACATGATATTAGAAGAGGTTTTGAAAATAGAGAGAAAGAGAATTAGATAGCATAATTATTACCCTTTAATAAGTTATTTTAGGATATAAATCAAATTGATATGAGAATAACTGTTGAAGCTAGAAAAATTGAATAGGTAACTGATTATGCTTTTGATTTTTAAGATTAATGGAGTGATTTACATAAATAAACAATGACATATATTAAATATTAAACTTTTGAAATGTTTTAAAGAAAGTTTTTATTTATTGATTAAACTAATTTCATGAAGATAATTTATATAAAATAAAAATAGTCACCTATCATATTGTATTTATATGATTAACATTTAATTCATTAAATTTCTAATTGTTAGAGAATGAATAAACATTAAAAATGTTAAATTTTAACAGGTATCATTCGTGTATTATATTCTCCAACTTCATTTTTGTATTTGAAAGATCATTAATTTTACAATTATTTAAAAGTGTAATTACCAAATTATCATTAAATAAAAGTATTATTAGTTAGTAATTCTAAGAAATTGTTGTAATTTTTAGATAGATTGGATTATATTTACATATTAAAGTTATGGAATAATCAATAATGTTATGTTCATGTTAAAGTATATTATATATAAGATTAAAAATAATAAAAAGGTTCAGAGAAAATCTATGTTTATGATGGGGAACATTTATTTGTTAGTGTAGAATTATATGAATTTAATTCAAAATTAAAGAAATACATTTTATTATTTAATAAGTATGATTTAGAATTGTAATTTGATGTAGAAAAATATTTTGATTCAAATATAATATTTAATTGGTGTAAAGCTATTATATCAAATACTAAATTTGATAAGAGATTCTTGTATAGAGTACCTTAAATAATGAAATACAATCAAAACTAATCTCCTATTAATTTAAATAAACATATGCTTAATTCATTTTTTAATAGATAATAATCTATTAATGTGAATTATAATGAAAAGGTGACTAGATGTACATTTAATGAATTTCCAAAAAATAATTTTGATTAAAATACTACTGATAAGAATTATTTAAATACAGTTCATAGAATTTTTAGAGTTATTGGACATTATATTTAAAAGTTTTACATAATTAAATTGAAAAATAAAATAAAAATAGTTAATGAAATACGATTTAAAGAATTAAAGAATGTAAAATTATTAAAATAAGAATTTGTAATTATTTCTATTCTTGCTCATACTTATTTAGATATGTTTTAAATTCTTTATTATTTTCCAAGAAGTAAAAGAAAATTAATGACTTATATTAATATTTTACATTTTTAAGAAATGGATTTTAAAGATCATGTTATCTTCAATTTGATTAATAATTCTTAATTTATTGATTATAATGATTTATCTAATAAAGAGAAGGGTATATATCCAACTTGTAAAAAACATCCATAATTAGATATGAATTTAATTTAAAAGATTAAATTAATAAAGAAAACTGAATAATCTCCTTTTGATTTATAATCAGCTAGATAAAAGAAAAAATTATAATCAAAAATTGGATTTGCTTAAATTAGTAATGAGATTTTAGTAAAAAATAAAGTAATTAAATAAGCTATTAATCAGAATAATTAAATTTCTGATAATGTTATGAAATTTTTAGGATTTACAAGAAAACTACATAATAATGAAGATAATCATGATAAATTGATTGAAATATAAATTTGGAATAGATTATTAAATGAAGTATTTTTATTAAATTTAGAACATGAAAAGAATTTCAACAATTTCAATACATTAATGGATAGATTGATAGAAACATTTGAAGATTTTTCAGATTAAAAAATAAAAATAATAGGCAAAGAACATTTAATGAAAAGATAATCTATGGAAAATTCAAGATATAATTATAAAGTATAAACAGAATTAACTGAGAAATTTGAATAATTAATTATTAATAATCATGTAAGAGTCACTCAATAATTTAAATTTTCTAAAAGTAGATATATATTAAATACTAATTTCTATGATAGTTAGATTATGGAATTTATATGTAGTGCATAATTTAGGATAGAAAGATTAGGATCAGCTTATGTAGAGTGTTTCTTAGAACCTTTGAATAATAAAAGAACAGATATTTTAAAACCTTTAAATCCAATGCCTTATTCTTCATCATCCAATTATAATATCTATTTTAGATATTATTGTTTAACAAACTATTTCTTCAAAGATATAAGAGTAAATCTTAGAGAATTATTGAATTTATTTATAGCTGATGGTTTTTTCAAATCTTAAACTAATTATATGAATAGTAAATTGTCAATTTCTGATATCATTAATATGTGTCATTATTTGACTTATAAAATTAAGACATAGAATTATTTAAATTTATCTTAATTAGCTCTACAACATTAAGAAGCTGCTAATACTTTAAGAAAATATATTATTACTGAAAGTGTAGATTAATTCTAAACTGATAAGAAGAAAGATGGGGAAGGATATATTTATAGTGAAGTAATAAAAAAGAAAAATAAACATTTAGTTTTATTATAGTTATAATTATTCCATACACAACATAAAGTGATAGTAAATATATTCGAAAATAAGACAGATTATTTTTAATAGAAAGAGTTAACATTCACCTATATTTAATCAGTAGTACCTAATTTTTAATTTCTTATCAAAACAGGCAATTATTTTAAAGCTCTATAAAGATTAGTCGAAGTACTAAAATAAAAATAATGATGATACTAATTTATATAAATAATTTTAATTAATAATAATAATTTATGAGTTCAATCTAATCAGGATAATTATTCGTTAGCTAAGCATTTAAAAACTGTTTTAATTAGCTTGTTCCAGATATGAAAAAATTCAATGGTCAATACACTGAATAAGATCAAGATGCCATGACTTATTGTTTAGTCAGATATATTGACAGCTTCAGGACAACTTAGAAAGTGTTTTATTAGACTCATGAGTAGGAATGAGACAAATACATATCATAATCAATAAAATAATATTTCATTATATTATTGCATAATATCAATAAAATATATTTCTTCTCAGTTTCAAATTTATAATTACATGTACTATTTTGTTTATAATATCATATTATACTATAGAATTAAAGTATATTTGAATTAATGATGGAAAATGAAGAAAATTTAATTCAATATTTAATCTATTTTATTAACTATGAATGAGACTGATTTATTAAAATGTAAAAGAGAGTAATTTCACACAGAAATTAGAAGAAATCAACTTGAAAAGATCTTCAATTTGAAAAGAAAAGTATCAAATACTGATTCTCAAATTTCTGATTATTATACTTAGCAAATGCAATATATGGGAAAAATTAAATTACTAGATCTACTTATATTGATTAATGAAAAAGTAAATAAACCTATAGTTGAAATGGTTTAAAATGACCTTGGTTTCCAATTGTGTAAATTACTTAATTTAAATGAACTCTATTCTAATTGGGATTTGTTCAAAAATATATTGACTTATCTAAATAATTTAGTCTTATTACCAGATGAACATTTGCATAACTATCCTAAATTTAATGATATGCTTGTCTCATTTTCCTAACTTTTCATTCTATTGGAAGCTGAAATATTTCGATAAGGCTTATGTATAAAAGGAAATGATCAGAATTGTCCTTTAGAAGCTGGATATGATGAAATATCTAGATTATCATATGCATTTATTAAAATTGATTAAATCCTAATGTATTCATCAACAACATTCTAATCAAGAGGAGAATTATTAAGAAGTAAAATTTTTACTCATAGTATTTGCCATGCTTTTCATGTATAAATATATTTCTCAATAATTTAGAATTAAATGGATAATAGTGTTCTTGAATTACATTTACAATTAATAGCCTCATTATTGTAAGATTTATACAAATAAGATAATGATTGTAGAAAACATGCAGAAGTATTTATTAAGCCTGTGTGTACTGCATTGTCAACTAAAAATTTAGATAAATTAAATTACTTATTATAAATATTACTAAATTTAACATTTGTGGGAATGCATAATGGCTATGTATTAAATATTATTAGATATTAGATTAATTAAATATTTAAAAGTAATGGAGCATTGGAATTGATGTAAATATTAAATGATGGTCTTAATGATTAATTGACTTTGAGGATTTTAGCAGAAATAGCATCCTAAAGTCCAGCTCATATAGAAATTTTGATTAAAAATGGATTACTGTAATAATTAAAATTGAAACTATGTTCAAATAAGTATATTCATTATTTAAGATTTTTCTAGTAAATTAGTTTAAAATTAAGCCTTATGGGTCTTAGAATTTTGTATATGTGGAGGAAAATAATTTTATGATATCATATTTCCGTAAACAGATATAACAAATTATGTAATCCAACTATTGAATTCATAAGATGAATAAATACACATTTAAGCCTGTTTTACTTTGTGTGCATATTTTCAGAAAGGTAATTATTAATAAACTCTACAATTATGTTAATCGAAAATACATATAAAAGTATTTTAATTTTTGTATTTACAAAATGTGGAGTTAAAATAAGCTATTCTTGAAGCTATTGTAGAAATTCTAAATAAAGAAACTTGGCACAGTAGTTAATATGTATTGATGTAACAGTAAGACAGGGAAAATTTACGTTTTATTTTAGAAAGACTTGATGAAGATCAATCTATCTTTTCAATGATAAATAATGTATTATCATATTTATGAAATTTCGTAATAATTATTATAAAATGACAAAAAATTACTAAATTAATGTAATTAATTATGAAGACATTAAATTTGATACTGAGGATGAATAATTCTTTAATTTTCAATTTGAGGCACCATAAAAAGGATTACCAGATAATCAAAATATAAATGACTTTTGGTTTAAAGTATCTCATCTTGTCCATTAAAAAGTTATTTCAAATTATCCAACAATGAGGAGATGTTTATCTATTGGTAATAAGAGTATAATTGAATTAAAGAGATAAAATTAATATAAGTATTTTTTGAAATACATAGTGGAAAAGAAAAAATGTTCAGATTATATTTATAGTACTACAAAAAAATGAACTAAAAAATTATATATTTGTTTATGATTATTTTTATCTAAAATTAAATTTATTAATATATTATAAAAATGTTCTATTTCTATGTAATTAGAATGCTATTTATTGCAAATATGTCTTTTATACTTACATAAAGATTATATAAATTCAAAAAACTACCATAACCTATTCATTTTAAATATCATATAATATTGAAACAACTTGACTTTAACTTATTATATAAAAAATATAAACAAAGTCAAATAATATGATCAGGTTTGAAAACTCCTGAATTGTATAATAACACAGTTTCTTTACTAATCTAAGGTTACCATGATTTACTCCATTAATAAAGTAAATACTGTAACTTTTACTTTTATTCAATCCTTAAACATTCTTATTTCGATGATAGATTACCCAACATCTGTAATGCAAGTACTTTCCAAAATTCTGACTTCATCAATAATTTAATCTTTTGATGTAATTGAAAGGCAACCTTCTAATTCAATTTATTTACACAAGGTCCTGTAATGGTCATTAACCTTAACAAATATAAATCATCTTCTGATATTAATATTTCTTCATAGGCTTTATTTATATCTCCAGCATCTAGATACTCTAATGCCTTATTCCATTCAGTCACCTATACAACAGCAGGTTATTGAGGTTTCTATTCTTTTTGTGCATTTGCAGGGGGATCTTTTATTAAATTTTGAAAGTTCCTTCTCATTATATTTATTTTATTGTTTATGAGTTTATTAAACTTCAATCCTGCTGTGAGGAGTGAAATAACTACGTATGTAATCTATTGTGTAAGGTAGTCCTCGGTCAAAAAAAGTATTGGCAACTCTGGGTATGGTTGTTCAAGATCTCTATTATCCTACAAAAGAGGAGATCTTATAATAGGGAGTCTAGTTTGAAGATGTGGACTATTATGTTGAAGCCAAATTGCAGCATATGCGTGAAAGAGTTGATAGGTTTTTAGATTCAGTCAGATAAGAATACAATAATAATTCTGAAGATCATGAACGAAATGTAACTTATTGTCTATCTTCTAGTCTCATTCTAGTCAATTGTAATTGAGTCAATCTTTTATGTAAAAGTAAGAACAGATTCTTAGAACATTGTAAAACAAATAGAAGATTGAAATAGAAAGAGAAATATAAACTGAAATGAAGATAGAAGAAATGAAAAGGAAGAATTAATTAAAGGAAAAAAGAATAGAAGAGTTAAGAAAAATGTAGGAAGAAGAGTTTCAATAAAGAATGTAATAGAAAGAAGAAAAACTGAAATTGAGAGAACAAAAACTTAGATAATCTAAGTTAGAGGCAGATATGCAAAATGAAACTATTATGCGTAAGTTCTAAGAGGAGGAATTAAAGATTCAATAAAAATAAGCTAAATATGCTTTGATGAAATAAATGGAGAAGGAGGAGAGGGAAAAAGAAGTTTAAGAAAAAATGAGTAGGAGAACATAAAGAATGGCAGAACAAGAATAATAAGTTTAGTATGAAAATTAGATTAGAAAATAAGAATATAATAAGAAATTATAAAGTATGGAATAAATGTTGTTAGAGAAATAATAATATATTAGATAATAAAATTAATTAAAAGAAGAAAGAGCTAGAGAAAAATATTAAAATGCTACTGCTTTAAAATAATTAGAAACTTATTAGATGGAATAAAGGATTCATTCAAAAGATAAGGATATTTAAATGAGAAATACTATGTAGGAATTAAATAGATAATAATTATTACAGTAAAAGAGAAATTAGGAATAATAAAAATATCATATGATGGAATAGAAGAAATTAATTATTAGTCAAGAATAATAGAGAAGAAATCAAGAATACTTTAGTTAAGAGAAAGAAAGAGAATTGAAGAAATCTAGATTGGAAGAGTAAAAGAAATTGAAGAGAGATGAGAGCAGTCTTATTTTATTATCTCATATAGAAGAAGTGTAAATGGTATATTAATTCAATCTAAAATATTAATTAGAAATAAAGATATATAGATAAATAAACTGAATTGGAGAATCAAAGAATTATAGCTTTAAAATAATAATAATTTTTAAATGCTGAAGAGTTGAGACAGAGAAACATCTTAAATATGAAGAGGAAATATGTTTAAGAATTATTAAAATTAGAAGATGCATCATAGAATTATTAAATTTAAAAAAGAAAAGAATAATATAAAAATGCAGTTTTATTAGATGTATTATAATAATTAATTTTTAGAAATTTGAAGAAACTGATAGAAGATTAAAATAATAATAATAAGAATAATAAAAATTATAAGATTCTAAAAAGTAAATGGAACTTACTATTTAAAATGAAAAAATTAGAATTTTAGCAGTATTAAATACTAAATTTATTTAGAGGAATTTGATAAGAAAAAATAATAATTGGCGGAAGAAAAAAGTAGTCAATAGATTAGTTAAATTATTAAGGTTTCTCCAACTGAAAGATTACCAACAAACAAACCTATAAAAACTAAAAGTGCAACCAGTTTTCATTTACCTCCAACAAAAGAATAAAAAGAACCAAAATTACCTTCTGAAAATAGATCTACCAATAACAAAAGCAAAAGAACTTTAGAAGAAAAATCTATGTCTACTACATCATAAAAGAAAAGACATTACTTTATATCTGAGGACACCATGAAAGCAGTCCAATTATATGCAAATGGAGAAACATTGAAATAATTTAAGATTGAAATACGTCCAAGTAAAAAGAGAAAATGAAGAGATTTTGAAAACAAAATTTATATCTATATATCAAAAAATAGTATCACTATATTTATAATTTAATATATTGCTAACACAAAAAAATTTTGGTTTTATTTGTCCAAACACAACATTAAATACTAATATGTAACACCTATAATATGTACTATTTAATTTATTTAATAAATTCATTTAAATATTACTTATTTTTATTGTCTTATAAGAACTTTTAAATGCAAAATAAAATTAGAATTATTTTATAATAATGGATTTAAAATTAATTTATATAATCATTGTTTTAATGTTTTTTATTGCTTATATTTTAGTATTTAAAACATCATAAATAGCTTTAGATTCTTAATTTGTTGACTGAATCATACTTTTAGTAAAGTAAAATATGAAGATTATAAAAGTTAAATCTTTATTTAGAGAGTTTTAAGATGAATAAAATTATTACATAAATTCAAGTAAGAACAAATAATTATATAATTTTCAAAGGAAAATAGCAAAGTTTTGAACAAATACCTGCTTGTAGTAATCATATGATATTTTATATAGAAATATGAAATATTAAAATATACTGCATAGTTTTTTAGATTTACATGCGAAAGACATTTGTATCGACAAAATGAAATGGAAATTAAAAAATTCTTCGTTAATCAATAGACAGAAAAATTTATGAAGAATATTAATTAAAGCACATTGCAAAATATCCAGTAATTTTGATAAATTTTAATAATTAATATAATTTTATAATGAATAACTATCTGTTTTTGAAAAAAAAAATATAATCATTTCTATCTACTTAAAATGGATGGTTTTATGTCTCTGTTGTAAACTTACTACCTTTAAACGTAGTTATCTTCTACACTATATTAGGAATCGAGATTTTGTTTTTCATGTGTTGGATTTAAAACTTATTTAGATTTAAAACTGATTGAATGTCCAACATAGTCAGTATACATGGTTGAAAATGCATCTCCAAAGAATGGATGCTAAAGAGCTTAGTAAGCTGTTATTCTTTCTTCAGGCTCTTTTGCTAACATTGCTTTTAATAGTTACTAATATATAATAATTCAATCTTTTACAATGCAATTTTTAGAATAATTATGTTGTTATACTATGGTCCAATCAATTTGACATTTTTTATTGTTGGCCAAGACTTAATCAGAAGTTTGACCTTAAAAGCAACTGATTCCTTTTGATAATCTAATAAGTTTTTGATATATTTTTACAGTTTAAAGAAGACTACTCCAAGACTAAATATATCACAAAGGGAAGTCCAAGCTTTTTGTTAATCTTTTTTCATGTTTACAATTTCAGGAGCCATATAACCAGGCGTTCCACATCTATTATATTATAATTAATTCTTAATGCTGAGTCCAAAATCAATAATTTTGACACAATTATAATGTTGTTAGGAAATCATTATATTTTATGGTTTAATATCTCTGTGTATCACTTATTCTTAATGTATTACAGCTAATGCTAATAGTAAAGCTTAAAGTATGGTTTTAATTTCTGATTCTTTTAGTATGTTTTAATTTTTCTTAAGTTATTCAATTAGAGTAGATAATGCAATTCCATCTAAATATTCAACTATGATTCCATAATGATACTCTTCAACGCGATAGACTTCATATATTTTTAGTATGGATTCATGGGTGAAGGACCTTAGAATTCCTATCTCATTCTCAATTAATTGCTGTTAATATTAAAATATTTTACCATATTTTCCTTGTCATTCTTTTATTTGCTAGATACATATTTCATGGCAAACACTTTTTTATCATTTTATCTAAAAATTTTATATACAGAAGAAAATGACCCTTTCCCAATTAATTCATCAATTTTATAATGGTCATCAAAGGAATGGAACCCAATTAAACAACTAATTTCTTATCTAAATTTTTGTAATTATTCTGAAGAGGCTTCAAAGTACTTCACATTCTTTCTAAATAATTCTCATTTTTGAAAACTTACTTATATTTTATACCAAAGGCACGATTAAGACCATGTTCTTACTTCCAATAAACTATATTTTTCAAATTCAGTTCTAATTTATACTTAGGATTTGGGTCATTGATATGCTAAGATTATGGTTGTTTTTATACTTCTCCTATTGTAATCATATTAGGTAAAGCATGAACATAGTAAACTTTATCTTTAAATAAGTGTCGACGTACACATTTGAACGAGTATTTTACAGTCCCATAATTTATGGGTGGTTGTGTTTAAGGTGTTTCACCTATTGATTAGAGCATATATATATATTAATAGATTCAATTTGTTATACTAAATAATTTATTTGGAGTGCCTAACATCAAATCTAATTAATCGGGTATCTCATAAACCAAAATAACTGTTTATCATTAATACTATTTTTCATGTTTCATATAGATGAAAATAAATGAATGAAAAAATAACATTATATTAATGAGAGCTTTGATAAGGAGAGAAAAATAAAATGATTGATTTATTAATTTTATTTAATTTACTATAGAAATCAACAATCATTTTAGAATTGAAATAGATGTTTCAGTTATTAATCAATTATAACACTATTTTTAGTATTTTAAATAAAATTATACTAAAATAAACATTAACTAATCAGAATATTTTACACTCTCCACAACATGCTCTGTCTTTTGGTTATTCTTTAATTTCCCTTCTTTCATAATGTGATTTATTAGAACTTTCTCTTAATACAACAGAAGTAACAACAGATTTTTCATCTTCTTCCATAACAGTAGTTTCCATTTGACTCAATAATTACTATACTTTTTATTCTTGACCATTAATTAATTCATCTATTTCAGATTAAAGTCTTTGTTTTTCCTCTAACATTGATTGCATTAAAAGTTCTTCGTTTTTTGCAGTTTTTTCTTTTAATAATTATTTCTGTTCTTATTTCTTTTATTTTAAAAGCATCTTCTCATCAATTTCTTATTATTTTATTTTTTCTTATTTCATTCTTCTTTTCATAAATTACTAATTTTATTTATTGATTTATTCTTATTCTTTGATCTCAAAATTAATGTCTTATAATAGTAATTATTTATCCTTTATCAAATTTGTCAATTCATTTAAGATTACTTAATCCTTATTTGTTTATTTCATATATTAACAAATTATATCTTCTAATTCATCTATTTTCTAAATTATAAATTATAAAACTACCTAATTCATTGTAAATATTTGTTCATCTTGTTTACATGTTTCTTAATCTATCTCTTCCAATTATGACAAACATTTTTCATTCATCTCTTATATTACATCATCTATATGTTTTTCATCAAAATCCAGAACATGTTAATATATTTCATTTTTATTATCATCTTATATTTTAACGACAATATTTTCTGTTATATCATTCTCTTCTTCAATTCTATTTTAGAGTTCCAATACTAAAGAGAGTGCTCCGTACAATTATTCTTAATAGTAAGGTATGGCATCTAAAGACAATTAATCAACAACAGTTTAATCCATTTTTAATAATAAATTTTATATATAACGAATATTTAGCGGGTATTTTTAATCATAATTTCTATTTAGGTATAAATTCAAAAGGTGGAGGTTTGACTTACTTAACTTATTGAGATTTTATTAATGGAGTTTTAACATTAGCTAATTATTGCAATACTTCTTAACTGACTTGGAAGCTAAAAGGTAAATTCAAAGGTTATTATTTCTTTTTATCTTCTTCCTCTTTAATCTTAATATTAAGTAAATCCAATTTAGAAGCATACTTTTTTTTAATTAATTCTAATTCTTCATTCATTTATTATTCAATTTGATTTTTTAATTTCTTTCTCTCATCCAAATTCATATTTTAGATCTATGCTTCCAAACTCAATTCCTTTGTATGTTCTACCTTCTTTTTTTGATGATCATTTATTTATTAATCCATTTTATTCCATTTTAAAAAATCAGGTTCTTCTTTTGGTTAAATCATTTAATCCTTTATAACAAGAGTCCCATAATCAGCATTAGATATCTCATCTTCTATCTCTTCACAATTTGATATTATAGTCAATGGAACTTAATCTTTGATTGATTATTAACTATGCTCATTCTTCTTTAATTTTGTTAATCTTGCTTCCTCTATTTTCTTTGAATATTGTTCTACTAATGTTAGTAACTTTTTTAAATGTTGTTTTCCCTATTTAATAAATGTGTATTATAATAATTATTATGCAGTTGGTCTTTCATTAACTTCTACTCTTAAACAAGCTTTAACAAATTAATTAAACTCTTTAGACCACAATTCAGGTTTTGTAAGTCCAATTGGTGGATTATTCTTGATAGCAAACATTGCTCTAACGGGATGAATATGAGAATAAGGTGGTGCTCCTTCTGCTAATTCGATTGCTGTAACTCCTAAAGACCAAATGTCAGTCAATTAATTATAACGAGACTTACTAATCACTTCAGGACTCATCCAAAATGGAGTTCCTATAAATGTTCCCTTTTTATTTAATATGAATATTCTACTTTATCCGCACATGAATAAGTTAGTTATGCTGCAACACCAAAATCTGCTAATTTCACTTAACCCTTGTGATCTAGTAAAATATTCCCTGCTTTTATATCTCTATGAATTTTCTTGTTTGAATGAAGATACTCAATCCCCAATAATGTTGAATACATAATTGCACTAATCTCTTCCTGACTCAACCCTCTCTCCATTACCTCCATAAGTCCTAACACAGAACCTGTAGCACAATATTCCATTAATAGCCAGAGATTATTCTCTTTATAATAAGAGCCCAAAAAAGACACAATGTTAGAATGTTAACAATCCTTATTAGAAAAATCTTACTTTCAAAATCTTGATCTCTTATACCAAATTGTCAACATCATCAACCATTGGTATTATTTTAATTGCCACTATTTATCCATCTTCTTTGTGTCTTCCCTTGTATACAGTTGCATATGCTCCTTCACCTATCAATTCAAGCAACTCAAACTCCTCTTCTGGATCATGATTCCAATACATTTATCTTATTAATACAAATAATACTGTTTTTGAATTTAACAAAATCAAATTAATTATATACTCATCTTACCTGAAATGTTTCATCAGCAATTTGAAGATTTTGATAAGAATAATTGATGTATTTAGCTATCTGTACAAATTAACCCTTTATTTTGTATTCACTCTTCCCCTCCAATATTTCAAAGTATTATCCATCATTAAATGAAAGAACAATCTTATAATGCAAAGTCGAATTCTGAATTGCTAAAATCAATTAATCATAACATTATTACAATCCATTCCTCTCTTTACCATCCTCATATTACTTAAATGTGAGATTTTCTATTCCATTACGTTCTTTTGACAACAAATATTCCTATAACAAAGTATTATCTCATCTCTCTAAGAATGTACTTTCAAAATACTTCTTTATTGAAAATTAACTTCTCACGTTTTATTGCTATCAAAAAACTGATCCCTATTCCCATGATAATAAAACTAACAAAGTACTACCACCATCTAGTTCCCTATTTAAATACTTTCCCTTCCAATCCCCAAATCAAATTATAAAGTAAATATAAAGATAATAAAATTATCAATATCCCTATTCCCCAAATACTAAGCCAAATGATTATTATAATACAATACAGGAACTCTATATAAAATTAATGACTTTTAATCTTTTGAAATACTTTTCATTATTTTTTCTGCATCTACCTTATTATCAAAATAAAATACAATTCAACTATTTCTCTGTCAATTCTATTTCATCATTCTTTCCAGCCTAATACTATTATGATCTTTTAGCCCTAGAAATGGCAGATATTGCCCCTACTGTTCCAAATTTCATTATTTATATATATATTACGATAAAATAATAATGAATTTATAAATGAATTTCTTTCTAATTTAATCATTATAACTCTCATTAAAAGATGTATTAACGGAATAAACAATGTAGTAAATTATCTATCATCAATTATGAGTGACTTTAAAAAGTAAAATAATCGATTTAATATGTTTAAATCATTAATAAATTATTATAAATATATTGAATCGACTAAATTAATATTCTTCTTTCATTACAAAACTATTTCTTCCAATATATCAAATTTCAAACCCTTGATAAATGATTTTACAAAAGATCCCTTATATCATCTTGAGAGATTAATAAAACTAAAATTTTAAGAATTCCATAATTAAATTTGAATCATGATTATTGTATCTTAAGTTATTTTAATATGGAATTTATCATTTATTATCTAAATCCATTCATTTTCTCTAAGTCTTTTTATTCAAATATTCTTTTGAACAACAAAATCTTAAATTATTATCATGATTTTTTTAAAAGATCCATAAAATTGATTAAAATCTTAATTTTTCTGAATTTGAGTAAATAATGGTCTCTTGATGATAAATTTCTTAATTTAAATTATCAATTTTAATTATACAACATTGTTAATTGTAAATTTAAAGACTTTTTGATAAATTTATATTTGAAGCTATTTAAATAAGCAATTATTATTTATTGAAGATGTTATTTAGTTATAATAATTATTTCTGAAATAATCTTAATTCTGTCAATTCAATCTGAATTACTGAATTTTTGATTATTAGGAATTTAAAATATTCTGATGATAATTACATTTATACATAAATTTACAAGCTTGAAGTTTATGTTTAAATTTTAATAATTGCAATTGAAATTGAACAAAATTTTGTGAGAAAGTAGATTGAAAGAATAACAGATAAAAAGCATTAAAGTATAAAATGAATCTTAAAGTGATATACTTATAGGATATATAAGACTAATAACAAAGTTCAAATTAGGGATTCTAGATAAGTGGTTTGAATAACTGTTTTTCAAACTAATTAATAATATGAGAATCTCTATTTATCAATTTATATAACATAATTAAATTCATTTGCAGAGATATATAAATACAGTATTAAGATTTTATAAAAAGATTCAGAGTCAATCCAACAGAAAGAGGGGACTGTTTGATCTAAGTCTCTTTTGAGTTACATTCTTTATTAATAATCTATTAACAGAAGGATTTAACATTATTTTGTCAGCAGTATTTCCAATAGTATCTAAAATAATATTTTAACTTCTTTGTTTCCTTTCTTTCCAATACTGCTATTCTTTAATTTAGGGATCTGTTTTAGTTTGTACTCCCAAATTATGCAGATATCGGACAATCTCAACTTCAGTTTAATATTCTTTTTAGTCTATATAGTATTCAATTGAGTCATTCAAATCAGTTGTAGACATAGGGCTAATTTGGGTTGAATTTGAGCCTAGAAGTGCTAAAACAGGATTTAAATGATTAAAGGTTTGCTTCATGAAATAACTTAGCAGGTATTTTAATTTAATATTTTATTCATATGTTTTGAATTATGTAAATATGAATCCCTCTTTCGATTGAAATGTTGTGTGGGAAAAATTAAGACAATTTTACAAAAGTTAAAAGATTTTCAAATTCTAAGTATGCAGTTCAACTACATTTTATTCATTCTAATAAAGAAATGAGAAAATCTGATAAATTTAAATTAAAGCTATATTTGAATAGATGTTGTAATGAATATTAATACAAAATTATGGAAAACAATTAAACAAAAGACACATGTTATAAAATTAACAGTTGTGTTATTGGAATAGAAAATTGAATAATATAATCAATTATGGTAATTTATTATTATTAATCTTACACTTATTAATAATAATAAGAAACTAAAATGCAATTTTATAATTTATTATATTCTTTGTTTTGATTGACTTTATGTAAGCAATATATTGTTATTTTTAAGATTAAGTAATTTAATTTTACTTTGATAGTATGAATATAAGATCTATTTATAAAATTAGAATTCTTTTAATTAAATATTAAATTTATATTAAGATAAGAATGTTGATGCTGAGGTGAAATAATATTTAAGAGTTTTGTTAATTATTATTTAATAATCTTACACTCTTAAAATATAAAATAATCATGATATTAACTTTTCTATTATCTCTTATTATATGTTATAAGCTTAGGGTTTAAAAAATTCTATCGTTTTCATATTTTTGTAATTTGATTGTAAGTACTCATCAATAGTACCAATTTCATCAACTATTCTCATAATTTTCATGATGCATACTTGAATTTTTTAGCTTAATAACCAGTTAATATGGAAGACTTAAAAATCTCATTTAAACAATCTGTTTATTCATGTTGATTTATGAACTTTTTAGAAAGATTCAATGTTAATTGCTTTTTGAGTTCAATTTCATTATTTTTAATCATATTGTTCAACCATTCCTTATCTGTCTCTTTGATTGATTATAAGGGATTCAATCTATCCTTATACTTTCCATGTGATAAATTTATGATATCTAAATTCTGATCCTTTATTAATTCAGATATGTTCCATATTTATCCTGCAAAAGTATAATCTCCAATTTCTGAATTATTAGCTGAAATAATTTTATCTGCACAACTCAATATGATATTTGCACTATTATAAACTTGAGCTCCTGCAAAGCATAAAATAGGGACTCTAAATTTAAATAAATCAAACACTTTTGTTTTTAAGCAAATTTTTAAAGTAAATATTATATTTACTTGGCTTAGACCACAGATCCTCCTTGGCAATCAATTTGAACAGCAAGGACTTTTGGTTAATAAAAAGCAATATTTTCCAATTAATTTCTTATTAATTAGGTTAGTTTTGAAGTGATTGGTCTTTGAATATTGATTCTTATAATCCTGTTTAATAAATTCATGAATAAATTTAATTAATTTTCTTAAAATCCTAATTTAACATTCAATAATATTAAATACTCAAACATTGAACAATCTCTTATGGGATTCATTTAATTTAAAATAAATAGAGTTTTATTAGAATACTTATATGAAATTCTATAATATATTAATATTATGAAAAGTATTAAATATATATTTAATTAAATTTCTCTTATTTTAATTTCTATTAAATGATTGAATAGTTAGAACTAGATTAAGTCATTGGATAAAGAAATCAATTTAGACCTGAAAGATATAAATATATTTCAGAATCACTTTTCTTTGAAAATTATGAATTAAGTAATTCTAATGATTATTAAGTAGTTGAATAAACAGCAAATTTAATTAAGTAACAATAAGAAAGAGAAAAAAAGGACCCATGGTTAGATAAAAATGATCACTTCATGATTTTTGCAATGAATATTTTAAAACAACAAACATTTTCACAATATGAGAGATTTAAATCAGATAGTTTTAAATAATATCGATAAAGCAATTAGGCAAGTGCTGTAATCACTACTTTAAATAAATTGATAAAAGATAACATAGATCATGCAGCCAAATCAGTCAAACAATAAGATAATGATGGATCATAAAAACAATAACAGCAATAAAAAAAAGAAGTATTATAATCATAATTTTAGGAAAATAATATTATTATTGTAGAATTAGAATAGGCTGAAATAAAAGATTTAAGAAATGGTAAATTATTACGAGAGGATTTAGAAAAATTATTAAACGAGAAAATATAGAAAAATTTAGACTTTTGGGATAATTAAGATACCCTTAAACAAGTTTATTAAAAAGAGATTAATAATTTAAATTAAAATATCCAAAATGATGAGACTTTAGTTTATGTAACCAGAAAATAAATTTAACATAATGACATAAGGAGCCATTTTGAATAAAATTTTATTATTAAGGTTATTACAGTTAATGAGAAACAAATTGGAACTAAAACTAAAACTGAAGAACTCTATTAAGATATTACCAATAGTACTTCTGAATAATTTAAACCTTTAATAATTTTTAATGAATTATTCAAAGTATAAGTAATTAGTCCAATTTTGGAATTATAGGAGTTGAATAAATCAGTGAATTTTCAAGATATTATAAAAAAGCTAGGTGAAAATTTAAAAAAGCTAGGTGAAAATTAACCAATTGAAATATTTTTAAAATTGATTGAAACTTTTGATAATTGTAAACAAATTATTAGATGGGTTAATGTAAAAAGATTATTTCTATATTCATAGTTATTAGAAAAATATCTTTAAGAAAAAACTTTATCACCATAAGTGAATTAAAATCAAAGCGAGAAAATTAAGGCAGTCAAAAGTTATCTAGATTAATGTTATAAATTATAAGACAAAAGATTTCAAGATGAGTTTTAAGATTCCGCTCAAGACGAATCAATAGATAAATTTTAATCTTTTAAAGATTAGATAGAGAAAAAGTAACAAATATAAAATTAAGAATAATAATAAGGTAACCTTTTTTCTTTTAGTTTGGTGTTGTATGAAATTAATAAATACTTTTTAACACTCTATTAACAATTCTAATTAGGATAAGAAAGTTTCTATGTATTAGCAAAACTTGATTTTTTATCTTAAACAACTAATAAGGAAACTGCTTAAACAAGTTCATCTGTGATAGATTAAATGAGTCTGCTACATAAAGAAGAAGGAAATACTGTTTATATGTATTCCTTTTTATAGATATTAGAATTAAATTTTAATTGTAGGAAGATAATTAATAATTGATTAAAAATGAGTAATACCGAGATCTAATTATGGAGTAAATAATCAAATATTAATAATAGAATACTAATGAAATGTATGGCCTTTAAGGTGAAGCAAACAATGTATAATCCTACAACTAGAAAGTTATCAATTAAAGTGACGTCATATATTTGAATTTGATAAGAATATTTGAGGCTTAAGAGTATTAAGAATAGTATTTTAAAATACAATTCTTATTCATTTTTTATCTTTCTATTCAATCTCTTCTATTACTAATATTTTATTTTTCTATTTTCTTTCTTTACATTTATATTATAATTATAAGTCATTTTTGTTTAATGGCTACAAAGGTTACAAATACAGAAGAACCTGAAATTGGTAATTTCTATTGCTTATTTATAGAAAAAAAAGTATGTATTACACCAGTAGCTAATCCGATACGATTACCTTAAAAAATTGATATTAGTGTGGTAAACTATCAATTAAAGTTAAGATTGATCATGAAACCCCAAAAAAGTATTTCAAATTAAAGACTCTATAAAATTTATTAATGTGGTTGTTTTGCAAGAATCAAGTTAATCCATTATGGTTAACTGTGACAGTAAATGATAGTAATATATTAATATAGAATAAACATTTAATTAAATGTGGTGTAGTGATGAATTTAAATTTTGGATTAAATTTAGAATCATCTCAGTATTTATCATCTTTTAGTCAAAAAGACAAGATTGTATATTTTAAAGAAATAGATTAAGCGAGTAGAAATTTTTGGCAATCAATATTTTATACTAGATATCCTGAAGATCAAGTATTTCAAACTCAAAATTCGCAATAAATGAATCAATAGGGTATTTTATAAGAATAATATATCTAAAATCAATATAAGAATTTCATTTTAAATAAAGAATAACTGAAAATGAATTTATATCCAATAGATGAAAAAATATACAATGATTATGTGAGATTAGATGGAGAAGTGTAAGCAAATAGGATAAATATATTTGCGATTGATTGTGAAATGGTTTTGACAGAAAATCGATTAGAACTTGCTAGAGTATCAATTGTAGATTATAATTATAATGTTCTACTTGATATATTGGTTAAACCATAAGCAAAAATCTTAGATTATAATACCAAGTATTTTAAAATAATTAATATATTCTATAGATATAGTGGTATAACTGAAGATATGCTCAGTAATGTTACTATTACATTAACAGAAGCATAAAAGATGGTTAAATCTATTTTAGATGAAGATTCAATTTTGATAGGTCATTCATTAGAAAATGATTTGAATGCTTTGTAGATAATGCATTATAAATGTGTTGATACAAGTGTTCTTTATATAACAGAAAGTAACAGAAAATTATCATTAAAAAACCTAGCATATAAATATTTAAATTTAAGTATTTAAAAAGTATACAATTTTATTGAAATTAATAGGACACACATGATTCAAATGAAGATGCTAAAATTGCATTTTCTTTGGCTAAGTTGAGAATTGAAATTTTAGATCATTTTCCTAGTGCTTTATTTGCAGAATAATAAACTGTTACTCCTGATGTCTTAATACAACTTAAGAAATTGGGAGGTATACATTTGGTGGAATCAAAATAAGAAGTAGAATTCTTATTAAAATATGATGTTGGTTTTGAAGATGTAGAATAAATCAATGATGAAAAAAGTAATTAGCTTTAAGATATATATTTTAGAAATGTAAAGAATGGCTGAATTACTTAAATAAAGAAATGCTAATGCAATCAACCCAAAATTGATATTTGCACAAATATAGAATAACTTTGAAGAATTTGAGTCATCATTTTAAACCATGTATAATTTAGCACCTTCTTAAACAAGTAATTTGTTGCAGTAATTTTTAAGTATTTATACTGTCCATAGGAGGCGACTAGTAATAATTTCTGTTAATTACAAAATGACAATGTATATATTTATCTGCATTTATTATTTATATCATTCATAAATAAATTATTGTAATCTATCATTTTTTGTTCTATTCCCTCATAATTATTTGGATAAAGATTATATCCTTCAACTTATTCATATCTTTCTAATTCCTAGAACGCTTTACATTGAAGATATTAAATTTGAAATTTAAATATTTTGAATTATTCCAATTTGGGTATATACATACGTCCAGTAATCAAAAAATAAAATAAAATATTATTAATAAGTCTTATGGCAGAAAAAAATATATGTTAAAATTCAATTGGCTCTGATAAGTTAAAATTTGATAGAAATACTCGAAATTAGATGGAGGAGAAAAAAGAATATGGAAAAATTAGGCCATACAATTATAATTGTAATTAGTATATTAAATTATTAAGGCCAATTAGATTAATATAATGTGAAATTATGTGGGGTAGTATTTGATGCTATAAGTGAACCAGATTTTATCTTGAAGAATCATAATTAAGAAAAAGAAATGGATACTTTAGAATGATTAAAACACATTTGATTTCTATATATATATATTTTAGTAATCTATATTTGATAATAACATAGATGGGTATTTTATAAACGTAATTATTCCTTTCTCTTCTAAAACTCTTCTTCTTTCTTAGAATACAAGATTCAAAACTTTTTTTTCTTATCTAAGTAATTTTAAATGCTGAATAAAGACTAAAATTTGATTGTTTTATTACATAAAACATTTTTTTCTAACCAACAGAGTATGCCTATGATATATCTTATAGTAAATATAATAAGCTATAGAATATCTTAAAAATATTTTTAAAGTCATTCTCAGAAAAGTAGTTATCTAATCTTCATTTCATGTAATTTATTTAACCTCTTATATCTATTAGAGAGTCTAACAAGTTAGAAAATATTTTTTTAAATAATCATATTTTTCTGATTTAAAAAAAATAAAATAATTTTGTATTAGAGTAATTTTTTTAACTTAAAAATTTGGTTTTAACTTAAAAATTTGGTTTTGTTAATAGTGCTCGTGTATATGAGATTTCCTCTATTACTTTCAATAAAGAATGGATGGAGAGGCATATATATATAACAAATTATATTAGATTTTTATTATCTATAATATTAATTAAAATGGCTGAAACAAAAGAGGAAGTTAAGGCGTAACCAAAAGTGTATGCTTATGCAGATATAATCGAATTCGAAAATAAGCAAGCGTTTAGTTCAATAGGGAAGATGCCACTATCAACTAAATAAACTCTGCCTAGTTTTAGTTTCGGTTCTGCTGAACGTGCAAATTAGGCTAAGCTTTATCATAATAAGGAACTTGCTAGAATAGATTTTGCAGGTAAGGGAATAATATATATTATAAAAAAGGTAAGGTTAGTCCTGGACCTGTGTATAATGTAAGAGGGGGAGATCAATTTTATTACACCTAAGATGCAAATACAAAATTTGGAACTGATCCTCGTAACACTTTGAATACAGGAGCTAAGTTTGATTATTATTAAAGGAAGGATGTAGATGTAAAACTTGAAGTTAAATAATGATAGTTTGAACCTCAAGAAGCAGATTTAATTCGAAAACCCAAATATCCAAACGTCAAGATTGGGTTGGAATCCAGAGTATGATGCAAAATATATTTAGTTCCCTCCTGAAAAAAGATTAAAAGGGACGCCTGGCCCTTAATATGATCCAGCTATAAAGCCAGAAGTGCCAACTCCTGCTCAATATTCATTTGGATATAGGAGGGACATTCCAGGGGCTTCTGCTTTGGCTCCAACTTGTTCAACTCCAGTGATAGTGGGTCCGGGTGCATATTTGTAGAAACCTCCTGCAAATACAAGTAATTTGGAGGATGCTCCTCATTGGACATTACCAAAGGGTCCTAAATTAGGAAAGATCTTTGAAGGATGGGATAAGAATTAAACATATGATACAAAACAGTAATTTTAATGAGATAAAAAGGGTTGCTGTAGGAGTGCAAGTGAATTCTAAGAAAAAGTCATATCCATCATTTAGTGTTGGGAAGTCTACAAGAGAAGCCAAGGTTGGACATTTCTAGTAATTAATGGTAAAGGTTCCATCAAAGGTGCATATACCTCATCCAAAAATCTGATTATTTAAGGATTGCATATTAAGAATATATATATATATTTTTACATTAATAAAAATAATGCAAAAATATTTAGGTGCTATCTACTACGAATTTAGATACTTGATGGGTCGTGCTTTTAAAGAGACTGGGTTGTGTAAGTGAGCATATGTGTAAACTGTATAGATTTTGATCAATATGGGTCTCGTTTGTCCAATGACATTGCTTGGTTAGAGCCATTATCAAGACATAGAAAGATTATGCCATTATTTGGATATTACAAACCAAGAATAAGTGAATCAGCTAACATTCAAGATAATGCAAGTTTAATTGGATAAGTAAACCTTGGAGAGAATGTATAAATTGGATATGGTGCTATCTTAAGAGCAGATGATCAAGCTATCAGAATAGGTTCAAATAGTTTGGTTGGTGATAATACAGCCATCTAATGCTCAAGAACTCGACTTCCAACAAATGTATTGGCTAGTGTAACAATTGGTATATCTTTTAATTTGATCTCTTAGGCCAAAATGTTACAATTGGAGATAGTTGCATTATTAACAATTCAATTATTGATGACAATGTTACTATTGGATCCAGAACACTCATACTTGATGGTGCTCAAATTGAAAGAGGATCATAAATTGGTGAAGATAGTGTTGTACCTCCAGGAAGATTGATTCCATCAGGATAATTATGGGCAGGCAATCCAGTATAATTTGTTAGAAATTTGAATGAAAAGTAGATCAATTGAAATCATAATATAATAAATATAATATCAGTATAAATCAAATATGGTCTTCATATAAAATTAAACATGTTTTTTGTATGTTTATATATTTTCATAATGTGATAGCAAGTCTAATAATTAAGAGGGTTTACTTTTTTTCATTTTGATTGCCAATCTTGAGATTAATTATCTATCAATATTATATTTCTATTTTGCAGCATATATCAATTCACCAACATTAAATTATATTATGCTACTTTCATGACCTTAAAAATTAAATCCATAATCTTCCTCTTTAAACTATTCTAATTGTTTATATGTAACATCTATAAAACCTAATATTAATTCAGGAATCCCACGTATCATTCCTCTTACCATAAGATAATCCCAACAACGAATACAATCATCTAACTTAAATACATATATAAACAGTGATAAAATCATTTTGCTTATCCAAAGTGAATCATTCACATTTTTTAGATTCAGTTTTGGAAACTTTTTACGAATTAAATGGTGTATCAATTTAGTAAAAAAGAAATGCAATGGCATATCATGACAAAAATTAAAGCAAAGTAAGTGTTTTTCATTTGTTAACATTTACATAAAACATTAGAAAGTCTTATGTTCATCACATCCAGACACAATTAAAGTTAAAGCACATACAAAATTCATTCCTTAACAATAACCTACTCCTGGTAATGCATTTGATATAGCACAGAGAATTCTTTTAAGTTATTCTTGACCACAATTCTCATGTTTAAATAAAGCATGGTTTACCAATGTTCGATCAATGTCTTTCAAAATGTTTTTCACATCACTTGGCATATATTCCAAATATTTTTCATAGGATAATTATTTTTATCCATTAGTAAGAAGTGTCTTCCAAGTAGCCCATCTATATTATTTTGGAGGACCTAAAAGAACTAATTCTTCAAATTCAGGTTTATTGTATAATAGATTGATTGTTGTTTGGATATCATCTGCATAGTTCAATTGGGCAATAGCTTAAGCCCATCTTGAAGCTGAATGTTCATTTCTATAATAAGGTGTTGAGGGTCCACATTAGACTATCTTAAAAAAATTAACATTTTCTTTATCCATTAATGTTTAAACACAAGAACCTGATTTTAGATCTTCTCTTTTCCATTTGGTATCAGGAGATCCTTAACGAGGAGGATTATTTTATATTTCACCTAAGCAGACATTATTGTTTCCCATTTACTAGATAAATAAAATTATTGATAAAAAATTAAAAAGTATTAGTTAAATATAATGATTAATTAAAATCACATTATGAATTATATTCAAATATATATATATGAATTATTAAAACATTAATACAATAATATCATTTAATCATTTTTGCATCATACCCAGTGCCTGGAGCTAAAATTTTGATTCTTGGTACATTCGGTAATGAGTGTAAATAATTCTTCCAATCTTACCTATAATTATTGGTATAGTAGAATGGTGTAGCAGGTTTCTGATGTTAATTAAACTATCTGTTTGCACTCGTGAATCCAGAAGAATTGACTAGTTGAAGAGGTGCTTAGTTCACAGTAATTGATTTAAATGGCTATTTTGTAATTCCAGAAGGAGCACGTACAACAGCAAGAGCTTACTGTTTTTGCATAAATTATTTATTTAATACAAAAAAAACAATACTTGTCAAATTATTACAATTTAAATTGATTTCTCATCACAAATTTTAAAGACTATGATTGAAGTGTTTATTCAATTAATTTTCTAATCCTGTTAAATAAATAGATAATTAATGATGATAATAATTAGAGTCTTTAGAAATATATTTTGCATACCTTTGTAAGTAGAAGAATTATATCAATAGTTATTAAATCAAATACTTCTTGAAGTTATTGGACAAAGCTGCAAGTTAAGTGCTCAAGAACAGATCATTAACTAAAGGTATTATTTTTTAAGGTCAAGAATTTTAAACAAGTCCAAAATGGATTTATAAATGATTATCTTGATAATTGATTGATTTTGCAGATAAATTAAACATTAGTTCTTTGACTGCTGACCTAAATCAACATACTTTTAATATGATTTAGAGAGAAATTGAAATTACTTAAGATGCTGATTTATTAATCATATAAAGTCTTTGTTCAATATAGAAAAATTATATGAGTTACCTTTAAATAATAACCTTTATTTATTAAAATTTTGATGTTAGCAGAATTAAATTATTTAACAATAAATGCTTAATTGATATTTAAATGCTCTTAACTGTATCAAATATCCAATTATTTGGAAGACAATTGATTCTTCTAATATATTGGTAAGTGACCAATTTTAGTAAGTTTTTGATGATTTAAGGGATATATTTGCTTACTATTCAGAAATACATAGTTGAATGGTTCTCTTAGTTTTGCACTTTTGCATATTAGGATCAAATCTAATGCTTTAGTGATCTTATTAAAGAAAAGCATAGGTATAATCAATATATACATCATATAATACAGTGAAAGTTAATTAAAAGTGAGAATTGAATTGTTGGGATAAGAATTGATATTGCAAAAGATATTGCAACTTAAATTGGTATAGTGAATGCTTGGTTGATTTAATTAAATTCAAAAATGAGAGGGTACCTGTGTTAGTCTAAGAATATAAAAAAGTTGCAATATTCAATTTTAATTAATTATTCTTGCATCAGACAATTTCATACTTGATATATCTAGATAAAATTTTACTAATAATATATCCTTCAACAAAATGTGTCTCATTTGTATGTTCATTAAGATGGATCATACAATGATCTATAAAATTATGCTACTTTTGGTGGATATGTCGAAGGTACTACCTAGATGAATCTAGTTGACACATCTAAACCTGAAGATATTTATACACATATAGTAGTAATGTTTGAAAAGAGAGTAGAATCAGATGTAAATGATTCTTTAAGAAATAGAAAGAGGAGAGTTTGTATTAGAAATATGTTAAATATAGTGTGTATTTTTTGTATTGATATCATATATATATATATTTATGTTTGATTATCTTGAATTGTCCAAAATTGTGTTACAATAAAAAAGGGATAGATTATTATTATTTATTAAATAATGATTGACAGAAGACATGAGAAAAAGAAGAGTGATAGTAGTAATACATTGAAGATCAAAAAGAGAGAAAGTGAAGAGGTGGAAGCAAATAATCTAATTTAGATTTCAGATCGGTTTAATTCTAATCATTCATAATTCAAACATTCACTTAATATCTCTGATAAAAGTAGTTTTTTTGGTCTTTAGAATCCTTTGTTATCATAAGATAGTATATCTGACCGAGAAAATAGCAGTAAAAGATATTCATAAGATGAATTTCAAAGCAAAATGGAATATGAACAACATATTCCTTTAATTCAATTAATCGAACATGAAATTAGACAACGTTGTAGACCAGATTTAATCAAGTAAACAAAATGTTTCGGAGATATGAGTGAACAAGTCATTGTTGATTAGAAAACAACTATAGACATTGACGTTGATCAAGATATATTACGCAAATATACTAAACATTGTATTCGTGATTATAAAAGTGATCCATACTATATAAAATTAGTAGAATTGCATGGGTACTAAAGAATCAAACATGAATTGCAAGTAGTCCATTTTATATATATAGAATTATAATGATCCATATACTATGTTAAATATGCGTAAGATTATTGTTTACATCTCATTTGTCATCCCTATAATTACAAAGACAATAGTTAATTCAATTGCATTTCAATTATTAATGACAATATTGATTCTTTTTAATATCACACTTTATGCAATTGTAAAAACATAACATCGTCATGATACTGATCAAATTGAATAAATCATTACTATCCTTTTTTTCACAGAAATTGGATTACGTATAACTTCATAAGGACTTTTTTTTTCAAAACATGCATATTTTGTTAATTTCTCAAATATATTTGATTTTTCAATTGTATTGTTGTCAGCCATTAATTTATATAGACCAGATATTGTAATAATAGATTTATCACCACTTCGTATTATTACATTATTATAATATTTGGGTGATATTTTTGATGGTTTGAGAGTGATGTTGACAGCCTTAAGACAATCAATTAGATATATATTGGAAGCTTTGGCAATTGTAGGATTATTTTCTTTATTTTTTGCTTTGGCAGGAGTGTTCTTATTTTAGGGATTGTTTAATTATAGGTGTGTACCTATAAATGAGGAAATGGGAGATGATTGGGTTTAATGTAATGTAGATTAATGTCCTGAGGGAATGGAATGTAAGTATGTTGAATAGACAATTAAGTTGCCAACATCTTTCAATAATATAATTTATTCATATGGTCAAATTTTGAGAACTATTACTATGGATGATTGGAGTTGGGTAATGTTCTTTACAATCAGAATATTCAATCCATGGGTTTGGATATATTATTTATTGATAATATTTATATGTGGTTTCTTTAGTTTTAATTTGGTAATAGCAGTATTGAAAACGCATTATGCAGAAGCAACAGAATAATTTTTTCAATAATAGGAACAGTAAGAAATCAATAAACAATTATTGTAAGAGAAATCAAATGAAAATAGAGATGTTACTGATGTTTTTGATGTTGCAATGCTTCGTTAAATTGGGTTTCATAAAGTCTTTTAACAATATTATAAATTACTTAATCAATCAAAGAAAATCACTCAATATAAATTAGAGGATTTTTAATTAAAGAATTTCACTTAACCAAGATTGTTATCAGCCAAATAGAGGCTTAACAATAATGCAACTGTAAATTATTATGATTGATTTCATAGAATAACTGTTTTGATAAAGTATTTGAATATCTAAGAGATTTGACTTTGAAGAATATTTTGTTATCCAAATTCAAATGTCTTAGTAAACACCAAAAATAACTTAATCTCAAGTATTATACAGATGATGAAGACTACCTTAAAATTTTGGAGGATCTTACCAAATTTGAATTCGCCTAACTATCAAAATAAGTCAATCCAAATTAAAATCAAAAATATACAAGTTTAGAAGATGTGATACCTTCTTTTGCGTATTATTATACTTTCTATATCAAAATAGAAACATTCAAAATTCCAAGTAAAATATTGATGAGAAGGTCATCGATTATACCAAATATTAATGTTCCTTCCAATACTTGATTCCACAACAATACAATTAATATCATTAAAAAATATTCAGATCCAACAATATTAGATATTGTTTTAAATGTCCAATTAAAAAAAGCTATAGAGCATAAAAGAAATAGATCTTTAAAGATATAGATTCTTAACGTTCACATGTTGTTCGTACAACATGTATCCGAAATGAAAAGAAGACCTACAAAGGATTCAATAAATAGATGATAAAATCTAAACACTCCATCCCCTTCACTATCAGGAAGGCCAATGTTACGTATCTTTTTGTTTAAGGGTATTATTTGAGTTATGATAAAATTGCATTTAAATTAAAGTAAAAAATAGAAAAAGAGAAGATCAAATTTCTATCCTATGATTTAGAATACAAGAATATTAGAATAAAGGAAATTAAGAAAAAATGTATTGTTGATCAAAATTGGTCTGGAAATGATGTTATTGAAACATAGTCTACAATCTTTAATTTTAGAAATACTTTACTTACATTAAATTAAATAGATTATATAGTATGGATAAAAGGATTATCTGGTATATTACAAATAATTAGGAAATATATAAATAAAATAGTGTCTAGTAAATTTACAGAAATTACAATGGATCTACTTATATTCATAAATTTCACTTTCTTAGCATTATATGGAATTGCAGATGCCTCTATTATCTCTGAAGTAGAAGACATTACTACTATTCTTTTATCGATAGAAACACTATTTCGATATTGCAGTATTTCATTTAAAGAACTGACAAATAACAATGAGAGTATACTTTAGACTTTAATTGTTATTTTAAACTTTATTGAATATACAATGAGTGATTATATGACTAATTTAAATGAATAAAATTTAAGATTAATTAGAGGAACAAAATGTCTGCTATTTTATAGATGTTTAAAATATAATAGTATGGCTGTTACTATTGGTCATATTGCATCGAAAACATTTAAATCTTATATCTATTTAACATTTTTGATGTTTATTGTAATATTTGTGTATGCACTTTTGGGTATGGAAGTATATGCAGGAGAATTTGATTAGAATGATTTATTAGGATAATTACATTCTTATGACAATGTGTTAAAATCCTTTATGACTGTATTTAATATCATGACTAATGATGATTGGTATGGTGTATTTGTATTGGGAACTGGAATAAATGAGACATTTGGAACAATTTATTCATATTCAATGGTAATTGTACTTAATTATTTAACATATGGATTAGTTTTGGCTATTTTATTGGATGGATTTAGCAAGTATTTAGATAGATAGATTTTCTCAGAAATAGAAGAGACAGAATAACCAAAAATGTAATCTTCAAATAATGAATAATAAGATACATAAAATACATAGTAATTAATAGAAATTAATCCTATTATACAAAATCAATAATTAGATTTAATGAAAAGTAAAAAAAGTAAATAAAAGACTGCATTGATTTAACATCTAATAAATTCAATTAGACATATTAATTAAAAAATATTAGATGCTTCTCCTGAATTATTTTATGGGATTCAATGTGAATAATCTTTATTTTTATTCAACAAAACTAATCATTTCAGAAAGATTTGTATGATGATTGCTAGATCAAAACTTTATAATTTCATAAATGATTTATCACTTATAGCATCAATAATTATTTTCATTATCCAAACATATAATGATTATGAATTAAATAAAGAAACTTATCCACAAGAAATTTAATTTTATATCAACATAATTTTGGCAGTTGAATATATAATAAATGTAATAGCCAAGGGATTATTCATTGATATTGGCACTCATTTTAATTCAATTTGGTAGATAGTAGATGTATTTTATTTGTTATCCTTCTTTTTCTAATATAAGAAAGAATACTATGTAAAACCAATATTTTAGATCCTTCTTTATTTTGGATATTTTAGACCTTTCAATCTTTTGAATAGAATTAAATTTTTAAATGTTTTAAGTTCAGCACTTTATTAATCTTTGGTAGATATTTTAAATGTATTATTAACTTTATTTTCTGTCTGGATTATTTTTGGTGTATATGGTATTATATTATATGAAGGATAATTTGGATTTTGTGAAGATAAGATGTAATCTAGAGTAAATTATGAAGATTGTATTCAATAAAATAGAACATGGGTGAATTTTAAACATAATTTTGATAATATCACAATGGCTATTCCAACATTATTTACAGTTTCTACTTTTGATGGTTGGGGTGAAATGTTATAAATTGCTGAAAATAGTGAAAATCGAAATATTGGACCAGTTCCTTTTAATAGTTATATACACACATATGTATTTTTTATTACTTTTTGTTTTATTGGATCAATGTTTTTCTTGAGTTTATTCACAGGTGTTTTATTCTCAAATTTAAAGGCAAATCAACGTAAAATTGAATAAGGAGAATTTAATTAAAATCAAAAGGAATTTATTGAAATATCTGAAATTATCACCAAAGACATTCCTGTATTTTCTACACCTCCTGACAATATTATTAGAAGATTATCATCAATCATTATGAATAATTCAGCAATGTAATCTTTCTTTTTCCTCATCCTATTATTAGATGTAGTTAATAATATACTCTTCCATTCTGGTATGAATATGAAATATCTTGATACTATTAATTACATCCATCATGCATTTTCTATTTTTATTACAATCTGGAGTTTATTGCAATATTTAGCATTAGGATTGTTTAGATTCTTTGATAATCATTGGAGACAATTCCTTTTCATCCTAAATCTATTTGCAGTCTCTGATCTTGTCATTGATTTAAAATACAACTGGGTAGAAACCTACTATTATTCCAGTCCTTTGACATAGTATTATAGACTATATAGATTTTGTTTTGCTTTAAGAAGTTTAAGATTAATCCTTATATTTTAAGGTTTGATCAATATTTAGAGACTTATGAGAGTTATGGTTTATGCTCTCCCATTTTTAGGCAAAATATTTTTTATTTTAATTGACACAATGTTAGTCTTTGCCTTATTTGGATGTTAATTATATGGGTAAATAGATTCAGGATAAGTTATGGATGATCAAATCAATTTTCATAATATTGCTTAAGCTATGCTAACTCTATTTAAGTGTGCATCAGGTGATGATTGGAGAACTATTATGACTGATACAATGCATCATAATCCTAATTGTTCTACAGATTCATCTTATTGTGGTTCTACTTATAGTTAGATTTACTTTTTTCTGTTTATGTTATTATCCAATTATGTTTTTTTAAATTTATTTGTTTTAGGATTGATTGAATAATTTGAGTCATTTTTTTAGGTTCAAAATTCAATAATCTAAACTTATGTAGAAAATGAAGATAGAATCAAGACTATATGGTGCAAGTATTTTTATAATCTAATATAGATATTCTCCAGAAACATAAGGAAAAGCTATGCATTATAAATTTCTTTGTAGATTCTTATTGGATCTTGGATCTCCTTTGGGAAGAGGAAAAGAAGAAAATCTATGGGATGCTGCCAAATAAGCCTCAGCATTCAAATTAAAGTGGTAAGTAAATTAATATCTATATTCTAGTGATCATCATGGTTACATTCAATATAATTAATTGATTTATGAATTGTTCAGGACATGTTTTTATAATGATGTTTTCAAAACTGGGAGTAAAAATGCTATCAAATAGATTAAATAATATAATAAAGAAATGCAAATGAAATTAATGAATTATAGAAGGAATCTATTTATAAAGCGAGCCAATATTTGTTTAGTTGATCTCAGAACTAATTTTAATATTCTGCATGATTATTTGAATGTTCTAATCTCTTTTAAGGCATGGGAATCCAATTCCAAAAATTTGATTAAAAAATTAAATAAAAGAAATAAAGAATATACAGAAAACACTGAATCAGATGAATAAAACTAAGATGAGTAATATTTATGATTTTACAAAAGGCTTTAATAGAGTGGGCATTCTTTCTTAAATGAAATAAGTATATTCAGAGGATCAGTCTAGATTAGTGACACAGATAGATTCAATCCAGTAATTACAGATGAAAACCAATCTAAGCATCTCTTAACCTTTTAAAGTTAGGAGATAGTGTAACTTCCAGAAATACCACAGTATGATAATTAATTGTAGAGTAATTCAAAGAATGCTTTGTTTATCTATAATCCACAAAATTGAACTAAGTTTGACAAATATTGATTTTTTGTAATTAGTTATAATATTATCATTCTTAATTGATTTTGATGTAATTATATTTTGAATTATTTAAGTTTACAATTATTAATTAATAATTAAAGATTGACGTTTTTAATCTATCATTTATATTAGAACTTAATAATAATAATTTATTAATAGACAAATATATATAAATATATAGAATAATAGAATAAAATGATCAAAATTTTTTCTAAGAATTTTTAATAATAGAACAAAGTTCTTGTTTTTATTAATTCTACTAATTTTGTTTAGCTAGTTATTTCAGCATTTATTATATCATTAATCCCTTCATATTTTTTGATATTGATTCCTATTTTTCACTATGAAGTCTTTTAAAATATTGTGTTTGAGGTGAACTATGAATGTTCTTGCTATGAAAGTTTAGCAAAGGAGATTCTTTATCATGTCTTTCTGTCATACATCCTATCTCTGGTATAGATAACTTATTATAAAGTGCTTTTCCATCTGACTTGTTTTTTTTGTGCTATTTTTTTTCACCTATTTCATTCAATTATTATTGAGGATTGCAATTAATTTTCAATTTTTCAAATTAATTTAACACTTTATCTTAATGAGAACTTTGTTTTATATGATTAATAGGTTTTGGCTTTTTTTAGTTTAACACTTTTTTGAATAAATCTTTTGCCATTTAACCAAATTATTAGGGTTGTTGTGTAGAATTAATTTATTTTCCTTTCTTTATTTGATTAATATCTTGTTTAGAATTTTAGAGATTTTATTTTTTATAATTAATTGATGGACTATTTCTATTAGAATAAGAAGTAAATAATGTATTAGTTCCTGATATAGGTCTATGAGTAATGGCACCATTTTTACATTTATTATATTAATGATCATTATAAGTATCTTCAATAAGTAACTTAGCCAGAGAATTCAGTTTGAAATTATTATTCTATTGAATAATTTATGGTTATTATGTTTTTAGATGAGTAGAACTAATAGAAACTTTATGTAAAGAAGGTGTAGGTGTATTATATTGATTTAAATTGATTTTTATTTGATTCTTATTTACTGTTGTTTTAGATTTGTTTTTAATTAAATCTTATGGTTTATTATCTAATTTAGTTAAACTTTCAATTATATCAGTCGAGGCTTATCTATTAGATTTCTTAGATAAATTATTAAATTAATCTTTAGCTAAGATGATCTTCTTCTCATTAGAACCTATACTGTATTTGGCATAATTCTTTTTATGTAGACTATTATTACTAGATTATCCTTTTTGATGTATTTTAGTCTTTTATTTTTTTATTAATTCCTATATTCTATGATCTTGAGATTATTTAGGATTGGGGGATGTTGTTTATTTTTTGTTAATTTTGCTTCCAATATAGAGTAAGAAATTATCCAAAGTGATCTTTTCTTTCTTAGGTATAGGAGCAATTGAGAATGAAGACAAGTCATCAAAGTATTCGAGATGCTTAAATAACTCATTAATAGTTTATGATTCATCTTTGCGAAAAGGTTTTTCATTCTAATCAGTTTTATAGTTATCAATTTTTTACTTTTAACCAACTTATTTCTTTCAGAACCTAAGTTTGCTGCACAACTTCATTTTCAGCTTCCTCTTATTCTTGAGGTAGAGATTCTTATGAATTAGCAGGAGATGGTCTATCACCTACAATACCTTTAGGTGGTTTTTAAGGATTTAATTTATTTTCTTCTTCAATGATTTTCGCTATACGGAAATAATCATACTTTCTTTTCTTATCATAATATTTATTTAACACAGTGCATACTGGCTCTTAAAATATTCTAGCAATATCTGCATGGAACTATTTCAATCAAATATCATACTTTATAATATTCTGTAAGTAATACGATTTTTGATGGATATTCTTCTAACTTATAAAATCGCTTTAAATATTCATCCTATCATTATATATTAATTAAGATACTTCCTCATCTATAGTCAGCCAATCTTTAAAATGGATAACATATTTTGTAGATCCATTACTTAATATTTCATTAATTTCTCGAATGTAATAATAATTTTAAGAATGCTGATATTTCTTATATAAGTTGAAATTCATAACAACCAAAGGCTTTCTAACTATCAATGGTTAGGTTTACTCTACGAATTTAAATTTCTAACTCATATAGTTAATTTAATTTTAATTATATAAATTCTATACGCATACGAACTTACAAATAATATATCATTACACCACTAAATCAACCGAGAAGTAAAGATTCTTTCTTCTTTGACTCAACTTTGGACTTATATCATCATTAGTTAATTTGAATTAATCAATTATATTACAAGGTTACAAAAAGTACAAACATAATCTTCTTAATAATTTATAGTTTCTCTTTTATTACTTCTCTTTAAATAGATTTTTATAATTATCATTAGGGTAATAATTCTTATAATTAAGAGCACTTTCAAATTAGGAAGCATCAAAATAATAATCCATATTATTTAATTACAGCAAATATTAAATAAACTCTTACTCTTTTTTAAAAATACTACTTTTCAGATCTTCCAACACTCTCGATCTCAATGTTAAGGTATTTTAAAATAACTACTTACTTTTTATAGGATCTAATTGATGGAATGTAATGTATTGTGAGTATTCATTATTGACAGAGATAATCTTGTGAACTGCCTATTTGAATTTATTGATCTTTTAACATTACTATTTTTCTGGAGTCTTATCTTATTCATTAGAATAATGGGAACTTTGTTCTAAAGTTTATATATCACTTAAAGATTGTTTCGCTGAATCTGCTTCACTTATCATATATTCTGTTGAATAAAGTTTGACAATTTCAGGATTGTCTCTTAACAATTATTGAGATGCAATTTTTAATCCATCTATTACTTATTCTTGAGTTAAGAAATTCATAATTCTGATTCTACGATTAAATTTAGTTCTTCTTTAGTTAAATGGAAAAGTAAAAGACTTTAAGATTTTTTCTTTATCAGGAACATAATGAATTTAAGGACAATTTATCATTGAATGATATTTCTTACCACAAGAAAAACAAGTCTAAGGAAGTAATTCCTAATTTTAATCAGTAAACAACATAGAATCTTTAATTTAACAGTATTTTTCATGATCTTCTGGATATTCTTGTAATAGTTTTAAAAAAGATTTTTATTCTAAACAAATTAATTTTGAAAAACCTACACTACGATATTTCTCTGATTTTTTTGAAGATGTTATAATATTCTGTAAACCTATTGACTATCCTGATACAAGAGTTCCTAAATTCAATCCATTTGAATGTTGAATCTGTAGTTCTCCTGATACAATATAATATAAGTTATTCTAAGATTATTCATCTGTATGTAATTCTTATTCTGGTTATAATGCTATTTCCTTTGCAAATTTAACCAAACTTGCTCTAAATTGTTCTGAAAATCCTATACTAAATAATGAACATTTATTTAATATCTATTAATACGATTCTGTTACTAAAGAATCTTTTAAATCTGTAGAAAGTTATGCAATTAACTATTCAACTTCATCATTTTTACTTATTTATTAGTTTTCCCATCTAAATGTTAGATATTCTCTAATTTAAATTTATAAATCCTATGATATCTTTTATTGAGTTAAGTAAGTAGAGATAATTCTTAATTTCCTTTTCTTTTCTACTGTGTAAACTGATATTTATTGAATGATAGTTCCCAAAGTATTTACACTATATGGTAATTATATACTTGCTGCTATGATATAAGTAACAGCCAAGACCTTTTCAGCAGATGATTGAGGAGTAACATCACCATATCCAATTGTAAACATAGTCACAGCAGAATAGTAAAATGATTATAAATATTAAATTTACCATTCAGCATCTTCAACTCCACTTTATAATATCCAACTTTTATTATAATTTGTTATACTATAATTTCCAACAAGCATCCAAATACAAGAGAAAAAATGAATTGAATAAAAAAGTACAAATAATAATTTTACTAATTCTAAGATCGATTGAATTTATTTATTAAAATTTAAAGTCTCTTCATAGTAATTTACTATTGTTATGATAGGTTTGAAATGAACCAAAAATAAGATCAATATTATAAAACTAGATGTAGATTTTGTTCCATAGAGTGCATCTTCTGATATTGAAATAAAGAAAAACAATATCAATAAAAATACTGTGAACCATTGTAATCCATATGAATTAAAGAGACTATGTTTTAAAATCATTATTCTATTAGTCACTAATGATCCATCCTTATAATAGGCAGTATTCAAACTCAAAATCAAATCAAATATTATAAACAGAAGAGATATGATTGTTATGGCTTAAAATTCATAAAAAATAAATGATTTTTATTGCCAACCTAAATCTAAAGGAATTACAAATGTGAAATACAATCGAGTTATAACTGATATGCCATCCCATAATATTTTAAATTTTGCATATGGATACAAAATTGGAACTCTATCTAATTTTTTTTTAAATGAATTTTTTAGATTCTATAAAAATAATTATTATCTTCCATTTATTTTTGGTATTGTTTACTTTTTTTAGATTAGTGTCTTTTATGAACTTGCCTTATCATTAATCATTTGTAATTGTAACTTATTTAATTACTTGATCCTTTAATTTCCAGATTGAATATTCTTCATAAACTTTTGAACATAAATGTCCCTCTTTTGACTATTGAATTTTTTCCTTTGGCTTCCCTATATTGCCAATGATTGTAATATATTAGATTAATAGCCTCTACTTGTCACTTTAATAGAATTCATTGGCTAACTTTCTTTATACTAGTTGTCATCAAAATACTTTGTCTCTAAATTATCATTTCTTGTTGAATTCATAGAAAAATTAATTATTTTCATCTAACATTAATATATAATTCAAATAAACTTTGTCCACGTAAAATCATTAACAATCAAAAGTTATAAACACCAAACAAGAAACACAATTTATTATATTTATAAATACTTGTAAATATAAAAAGTTTCTAGTTCTTTTTTATAATAAATCTGAGAATATTGATAAGTACTATTTTTTAAATTTTATCAATTTAAAATAAAATACACTCAATTTTACAAAGCTTTATAATGATGAAAATAATCACTAAGACAGATTGTTATTAATGTATTAATAATAAATAAATAAAATTGTAAAAATAGAATATAAATAGTCCTGCTCATTTTATGAAATCACTCTTTATTTGGCTGATCAGACTATTAAATTATTCATCTATTTCTGTTTTCTTACCTTTCTCCAATTTTTAGTAATAAGGAAGTAAAGATTTTTATACTGTTTATAATTATAAAACTATAGCTGAAAGTTCCTTAGGCAACTTTTTAGAAGATGAATTAAATTAACTTTTTTTACTACCAGATGTCCCATTGTTTGACAATTTTAAATTCTCTTTAGCAGCTTTTTTAGTCCCTGAAAAGGCATCACTCTCTAAAATTTAATCTAAATCAATTTTTACTTGATAATGCTCCAACATATAATGAATTAGTTTTTTTGTGATTAGAATTTTATTGATGAGTTGAAGGTAATTTGGATGTTGATTAATTGATCTCAAATAACTATCTAGGTTTTATAACAATTTCTTCTGGTTTCAATGGACTTACTTCTCTTGTTTCTGGTATTTCCTCTAACAATGAGCTATATAAAAATGTACCAATCACAAAGCTTTCATTTTTCTAAGTAGTAGAATGATAGTGAAATGATTATGATATGTGGGTTGGAGTAGTTTATGTAATCGATTTATGTCTTTGCCAAAGATCTATAAGTTATTCCACATTCTAATTTGCTTATTTGAGTTTGACTGTGAAACTAGTTTGTATGAATTGTTTACCTCTATCAACAGAGAGAGCCTTGGAACTTTATCGAGATTGATTTAAATTGAGAACTAAAGGTTGAGGATTTACCTTATAATCTGTTCTTAAATAATGGCTATTGAAAATTTGAGGACTTTGAACTTAATGATTGTTCATAACAGCTACAAAATTAAATTTAATTATATCAACATAAAACACATCCTTAAGCTCATTTATCAATCACCAAATAAAAGTCAGATAAAAAGACTTAATAATGTATAGGAAATGTTAATACTAACTAGAAAATCGTTAGGTTTTCATATAAATATAATAAAAACGAAAAGGGAAAAAGCAAAATTAAATTAAGATAAAAAATATGAAAACAACAAATGATAATGATGTAACCATATAATAAAAAGTTCATAATTATTTCTTTTTATAATTTGGAGTTCCTTATTGTGATTTGATTAATTAATTTGGTGTTTTATGTCTAACATTTAAACTTTATATAGAACTTTTTATTTCTTCCATATTTTTGAGATTAAATTGTAAAGTAGTTCTACCTTTAACAAAAAAATTGTTAGTTTATTATGTAGTTGGTTTCTTTTTGGTTAATTAATTGTTATTAATTGCAATTTTGGTAGAGAAAACTTTCTTAGCTAATTCAAATAATAATTCATTTTATTATGGATTGTTTCTGGCAGTAGTTTGACATGATTTAGTTAAATCAATATTACCTAAAGAAGCTTATCTAGATTTTAATTAAGGAGGTCTTTTTGTTGTTGTTGTTGTTACTTATGTTTATTAATAAGTTTATGTTTATGTTTATTTTTAGGTTTCATTTTTTATTTTTGTATTAGATGATTGTCTAGATAATTAAGGAGATCTTAAATTGCGTTCTGTTAATGGAGGTGATTTAATAAGTTTTGTTTTATTTTCTTTAGGTTTCACTAAATTTGTTTATATTTATTTACACTGAAGTTTTTAAGCTTCAATGACAGGATTGATTTATTTTTGTATAATTTTGTTATAATTGAGAATTTGGAAAGGCTAAGACTTTTAAGCATTATTTCCAATCATTTTAACAAGATCTTTTAGTATGGTGGAATTACTAGATATGTCTGTTTAAGTGGATTCAATTTTTAAATCTTTTAATAAGTTCTTCATTTAACTGACTGATTAATCCTCAGAGGTATCTTTAATTTTACGAGGAGAATCCTATTTAGTATTTTTAAGATTTTAACAAAGACCCAATTCTTGCTTAATTTTCAAATATTAATAATCTCTGTTTCTCTCCATTCTCTTGTTGATTGTTTTTGAACAGAAATTTCTTGGTATGTTGATGTGATATTTATAGTATTCAAGTAGGGCTGGCAATCGATCATCACTTTCGAAAAAACGGTAATATCTAGATCAGTTGGTTGAGGGTACCTCCGCATGTACTCATTTTGATCATTGAGGTGCAAATGATCTTTATAATGAATGGTGCATTTCACAGATCGATCCTCAATAATGTCATTAATGTCTTTCTCATAAAAGAAGTTCTATGATTGAGAGTATTTGCAATACAAGGCTCTTTTGAGTATAATGTGAAAAGACCCATCATTTCGTAGTTTTTCACAAAACATACACTTCCCTTATTTAACTAACATATTTATTAATTATAATGAGTAGATAAACAGAAAAAAATAGAGATGTATTATTAAATATCTTGAATATATTATTATATTTATGCAACCAAATTCAATTAGTTCTCCAAAATTCAAAGTGAGTCGTTTCAATCCTCATAGAGAACATTTGAAAACCTAAATTACACACACTTCTTTGCTTACTTTAAAACCTAGGGCATCTTTGCCTAAAATCTAAAAAAACACCTCTCAAATTTCTTAGAGAAGTGAAATACCTCTATTAAAAATGTAATCTATGGGGTCACCCCTAATATAGAATTATCTATTAGAAATGGAGAAAGTGTATTGTGTATGGCATAGTGAAACTGGTATAGTGGGGGGAGAATAGAAAGTATTTAATCCTTAGCATGTTAGAAACATAATTAAGATGCTCTTTTAGTTTAAAACCTGAACAATTATTAGATGTTTATCGTTTGTGATGGTCATGGATCTTCAGGCCATTTAGTGTCTAATTATGTCTCGAATACCCTAATTCAATAGCTAGAATAAGGAATGCAAAGAAATCAATACATGTTATAATACAACACTTAATTGCATAAGACCGTAATAAAAGGTGCATTTACTAAAACATCTAGTTTATTAGAATAGAGTTCTCTACCAATATCTAGAAGTGGATGTACATGTAATATGGTAATGTTACTGTAACAGAATATAGTACCTGCTGATTTGGGGGATTTTTAGTAGGAATTTTAAAAAGAATCAGTAGTATATTGTGCAAATGTTGGAGATAGTAGAGCAATGATGGTAAGTAAGGGAGTAAGAGGAGGATTGATAACAAATTAATTGAGCATGGATCATAGATTAGATGTGGTAGAGGAGAGAAATAGAATCAAATAGAAGGGAGGAACAATAGCATAATTATAACATAATGGATAATCAGTAGGTCCATTTAGGGTATGGTTGGATGAGATGTAAGGATCAGGTTTGGCGATGTCTAGAAGTTTTGGAGATACATAAATGTAATCGGTGGGAGTTACATCAGAACCAACTATTTATGAATCAAAGGTAAGATAACAAGATTTGTTTATGGTTATTGCATCAGATGGTATTTGGGAATATATGACAAATTAACAGGTGGCAAAGTTGGTGTATGAAAAATACGAATAACAAGATTAGGCAGCATAATATCTAATTTAATAGGCTTAGTAATAATGGAAGGAAAATGATGTAGTAGTAGATGATATTAGTTGTATTGTTGTATTTTTTAATTAATCATAATGATAATAATAAAGATAAAATTACACTCTCATTATTCATAATAATTTTGTTGCGGATTCATATAAAAGTCCAGTAACAAAGATCTTTATTATTCACTGTTCACACTTGAGGAATTCTTCTGATTCAGGAACTCTTTGAATAAATCTTGATCTATCTTATCGTATTCATCTTCATTTGTATCTAATAATAAATTGCATTCATTATTTACAGCAACTTTCAATTATTTCTTATCTTCTTTATTTGTAGTTGATGAGAGCCTACTCCTTGCCTAATTCCACTAGTTCAATCAACAATTATTTCATTAGAAATCTCTTTTTGTTAACAAGTGTCCTTGGAAAGAGTTTTAATTTGTAAATTCCTTCTGGGGATTCAAAATCTGATAGAAGATAATTTGGATTGGACAAGAATGATTCTGCATATTCTAGAAGGAAGGCTCCACAATCTACATAATTCACTTGTCGAGGAACTAAAAGTTGATAGGCTGGGATTTGTTTGATGGGGGAATCATTATAATTGACATCAGATTAAATTTTATCACATTGCATTTTATGTAGATACCTAATATATATTGGATAATAATAATACATTTTTATTATTGTAACTAGCTTTTAATCTATAATTCCAAAACTATCTAAGTAAATGATAATAGAATCTGAAAAAGATTTGCTTTATTTATGAGCAATTAAGAGAGACCAATGTTCTGGTAAGTTTATGGGAAATAGTAAATATTCTTTTTCAGTTAAATCTTCTTTGACCCATCTTTTAATGTGCTCATAGGATTGTTTAAAGAGCTCATTTATTCTATGATTATCATTCTATTAGATGGTTTATAATTTATCGAAGGGGCATAATTTCTCTACAAAATATGTGTTAAAAATGTAAGTTTTGGATCTCAAAGATTCATCGAGTAATTCAAACTCGATAAATTTTAAATAAAAGTTTATAATTCCATCATTCAAATAATTGGGTGGATTTAATTTTAAAACATCGTGATATTTGATTTAAATTGTCTTTTTTTGAGTGCCACTTGAAAATTAGAAATTGTATTCATAATCCTCTTTTAATTAAGAGTCTAATTCTAGTATTCTTTCCACAATTTCTTAATCTTAAAACCTCGCAAATCGCTCTTTCTATTACAACTTGATTTGATCCCACATTTATTGATGCTTCATCAAAGCCTATCTTTTAGTCCTATCATTCGACTCGAAATTTAAACTAATTATTGATAATTGTACTATTTTGGATCACTATATAATGGTGTTACTAATTATAATTAACAAATTAATTTATCAAAATTCTCAAGCGCTCTTTTTATATCTGCTTGTGAAATGAATTTAGGTTCTATCGTTTATTTTTAATCTTCAATCTAAAAATTGGATTACAGATATTACCTATTTTGGAACTTTTTATTTCACTTCTTCCTCTGGCAATTCAAAATCTACTTATTCCAATATTTTGAAAGCATTCTGTATACCTTATTTATATTATTAGAAGTAATTGATAATATTTGGCTGCTTTTATTATTCAGACATTTTAATTTAATAATACTAATTTGTTTTTAATATATTTATCATTAGCTTTTCTTTTTTTATTATTGTTAAAGCACCATTAAAAATTAATCAATTCTTGGATATTCCAATCTCTTCTATTCCAACTACTCCAACTTTCTTGGATCTCTTGAGGTCAAAAACTCCCTTAAAATTGCCTTCTCCTATTCATTCATCATTGCAATCAACTCTGCCAATTCATTTGGTTATTATTGTTATTATGGTTATGTCTATTGTTATTATTATTAAATTTGAGGTTATTACTAAATAGGCAATTAAGGATGCAAATGCATCATTGGTTATTACAAAACTGGTTGTAAAGGAGGAACTTATTACAAGATTTAAGGAGGCTATACTTATTACATAGGAGGAACCATTTAATTTGGTAATTGGTTGCCAATCTGATTAGGAATTTAAGACTTAGATATTAAATAAAATTGAATACCATAAACATTGGTATTTAAGGTATTTGATATGGTTAATGAATAGGTTGTTACATACTCTATTATTATAACAATTGTTATTATTATTGCAACTATTATTATTATTACAACTATTATTATTATTGTTACTAAATTCCTGTCTATTGTTAAATTGATTGCATAGGTAGCATATTAAAATCTTATCTTCTTGAAAGTCTTGGATCCTCAAGTTGATGGAAAGTCATTGGTGGAGCTATCGAATCCAACTATTTATAATTTCACTATTCTATACTAAATTGTAATTGCTTGATGCATTTTAAGGCCTTATTGGAATTACTGGAGTACTATTTATGGGATTTTAGTGAAGTTACACATTAGGTTGCTATAATGGGAACATCATTTCCGGTTTATAAAGTGGAGGAGGAGCATCAACAGTTGTAGTTCTTATTGGAATTGGGACTACAGGTCTAATTGGTTCCAAAGTAGGTTAAACGGTTGATATCTTGGCAAAACCTACTCTATCTTTTGAAATTAGAGGTTATCTAATGAATAAAGACATAATATCATTGATGGTGGTTTTTGGATAAGCTGGTATTTCCAAGGGCACCAATTTGAAAATTTTATTTTTATATAACACTTCTGGGAATACAAATGTGCTTGATTATGTTGGTAGTTCATTTTTCATTTCTTTAAATGCCAACTTCCATGGTGTTACTTCACTTACAGTAAGGGATTAGTATTTTAACATTTTATCACCCTCCAAAACAGTTTATTTGAAAAATGAACTCAAGACTTATTGTTACTTTACTTTAGATTGCTATTGTTAAATTTTTTCTTGTAATAGTTAAAATACAACAAAGTGTGAACGTGGTTCACTGGGCAATGTTACATTTTGATCCTTAATTTCTTTGTTGTTGGATTCGATTTATTTCAATAAGAATTAGAGTAGTTTTTCATGTTTAATGAAGTAAGGGATGTTATTCAGTTAATTAGATAAATTAGTAATGAAATCTATAATGTTTTCTTATTTATTAAACATGAGTGTTTGAATGGCTCTTTTTCTTACATCTCCTGGATGAATGACGTTGTTGGGTATAGATACAAATAATCGGAATAATAAACTAATGAATTATTCAATAATTGATGTGTAGACTGACTAAAATGGTAAGTTATTGTAATTGAGAAGAGATTGTTAAACTAAATCTACAATACTGTATAATTAGAAAATCGGTTTAGCTTTGTAAGGAGTTTAAGTGTAATCAGAATATAAAAGGATATTTTGACCAACTATATTCTTTGAAGTACATTCTAAGATCTCAATGATTAATTTAGATGATATCAAATTTAAGTGGTAATATTCTTTTGAATCTTCTGAGTATTCTATATGTTTAATTAAATTTTTAGCCAAACTCTTCAGTAGATCTTATAAATAAGTGATATGAGGAATGTCTTCAATTAAATATTGGTAGGATTAAGATTCAGATTATAAGAATTGACTAACACCGCATTCATGATCAACTGCTTTTTTGAAAATCTATAGAATTTGATTACGTAAAGTTGCAATCAATAATTTATAAGCTTTTTCAGTAGGTTAAGAATCACAGTAATCATTTTCAGCATCAATCAATTTGTATATTTTAATCATGTCTTCATTCAAATGTTCATAATTAAATATATACATAAAACCACAGTTACATAGACATATATCTATAGCTTGAGTTAAGAATAATCCCAAAAGCACCCAATCTTATCGATACTTTAAATAGAGTTATTGATCCTCTTTTTTAGCTAAAGCCTTTATTTTATTGGAATAATTCTTGAGTTGATCTTCAATTATTTTGAACAGATGCTAAGAAATGTTATGATCATACAATTCCAACAAATTTCTTAAAACTTTAAACATCTCATTTTGCAATGCTGAATCAAATGTTCTTAAAGAAGATTACATCAAATTTTATAGACATTTCTGGTCTCCCATAGTATCAATTAGAAATCCAAGGTCTCCATTCTTTGTGTAATTTTCAAATTCATCATCGTTTTTACGCATTGGCTTAAACAATACATTAAATAAGTTATTGCTGAATTAAGGTTTATTTTAATTATCGTTAATCAAATATTACATTAAATTCAGAATATACCTTTATTCTTCTTAATTTCTGAATGCTGACAAATACAAAGATTAAAATAAAGTCTAAATCTCTTGATTCCCTTATTAAACATGTATCTTCAATTATTCATTATCATCTTCCTAAAAGGAATTTAGTGTAATAACATAATTAAAGCAATCTCTAAGAGTGTTTAATAAATTTTCGACTTTCTATTTACATCCTCTGAGTCCATTAGGCTAGACCTTTTATAAGGACACCCATAAATCAATGAGGATTTTACATAAATCATTAGAATGGAATGAACTCTCACATCCTAATTATACTCTGAATTTCAATCGTTCCTGAATCAATTCTATAGTGTTGTAGGTAAGATCAAAATAATGTCTTAAAATCTATTATTAATTTGGTAACTTAATTAACATATATTCAGTTTAGATGTTTTTTGATGTCATGGCTGAAAATAGATTAATTAATTTTCCAGCAAAACATTCTACTCCTGCTATAACTTCATGTTCAAAAAATGGAATGAAATAAAATTTATTACAATCACATAACCATTTAAATATTTTTATTGCTCCATCTAAAAATTATAAACTTTAATAAGGTTAATCAAATGTTCCCAAAAGTCGAAATTCAGATTTTAATTCCTCATGAATTCCTTTCTTATGTTCTCCCACTCCAAAATATTCCTTTAACTTATTTTTATCAGGATCTTGATTAATGGCAACAAATTTCAACTTGGCATGAAAAGATTCCCTAATTGCTTTAGTTGTATCCTTGGCCAAAAATAATTCATAAGGTTCTAATACTCCTGCTAAAAGGATTTATGATAATCTAAAATCTGAACTGAATCTTGTTTTCTCTGAATTAATAAGCTTAATAAAGCGAGCATTAGGAGCTATAAGTCGATCTGCCAAAAAGAGTCCTATATGTGTATCATTGTATCTCAGAACTATGATTATTTTCAAAATTTACTATTGATGAAGATATGAGACATGATGGTGATTTCAACTTCATGCTCAATTATATCATCCAATTTAGTTACTGACATGATATACAACAAAGCTTCACTGAAGAATTCATTATTGATCAAATGAGTAACAGCCGCACAATTTTGACTTATTTCATCTTATTCTTCAGTGTATTGTTATAATTAACCTAACAATGATATCAATTCATAATCATAATCAGAACCTAATAGTTTAATGTAAATTTAATCCATTAAATTTATTAAAACTAATGATGATTTTATTAAATTTAATAATTATATATCATTGTTTTTGGTTAAGACTCTTATTATCAACTTAAGGGCTATAGTCTCCTGACAAATAACCACTATGCCCCCTTTAATTTATAAAATACGATAAATCAACTAACAACACTAACTATAATTCTAATTAAGCACCATCATAGCAGCAATATATTTCATAAATTACATCTATTTAAACCACATTGCATTTGCATATGTTATACATAAATCTTTCATCTACAATATTTCTTTAACTAACTTAAAATTTGAAGTCTTCGTCTTCTCTGCATCAAACAAACAATACATCAATTCTCTTTGCTTATCACAATAAAAGTCTTTCTAAACAGCAAACAAAAATAAATCCAACCCAACAAGATTTTCGAATTCCCATTGATATGGTAAATTATTCAATAAGAAATCCATCGTTCCATCATCATTAAATGCCAATTTCCCTTGATAAACCAAATCAATCATATTCTTCAACTTTCTGAATCTAACATATATTTATAATCTGTTCAAAGAAACATGACATGCTTAAACAATCTTTTCGTCTTCACTTTTTGATGCCGTATAAGCCAACAACTGAAACCCATTAAAATTACTCACTTATTCATTTGTAAATTGTTACTACTCTTGAGTGATTGATTTACTCTTGCTTCTACTTCTGCTTCTACTCTTTTTCTTATTTTTCTTCTTCTTCCCCTCCTTATTCTCTTTCTTCTTTTTTTCTTTATCCTTCTTTACTTTCTTCTTCTTCTTTGGTGATTTCTCAGTATCTTATGTTTTAATTTCTACATTTCGTGTTATCAATTCATTACAAAATTCTACATGATTCATACAATTATATAAAGTCTCAATCACCTTTAATTTAAAGTAACTAGGTGATTGTTATTTCTCTATTAGAAATTCTAATAATTTATTTAAACCTCCCTTATCTAAAAATAACAAAGCATGATATTTTGAACTCAATAATTAAATAATAATTGGAAATGCTCTAATGGCTGAAGAATATGATGCATGAATTGCAAATATCACTGACTCTACAAGCGAAGTAGGTAATAATTTGTAAATACGATCAACATCATTAAAATGTGCAGCTGAATGAATATCTGCTTTTGAATGTTTTAGATGTTTTGTTAAAACTCTATGCATTTATTCCAATTTCTCATGATATAATGAAACCAATTATTTATCTACAAAATCATAGTCTTAATCTATTGATTTCAATTCCTTAGCTAGAATTTCAATTTATTTTTATGATTCCTATTGATTGAATTGTTTATCTTCAAGTAATAATTATGGTTAAATGTTATCTACACATAAATGGTAATTCTCTTGATTGTAAATGTGATCCAAAACTTAATTTCTTTACTTAATGATTTATTAATAGATTTTGTTATCAACTGGTTAAGTAATTGCGCGCACTCTTTAAATTCTTGCATCAATCACATCATTTAACTCCTGTAATCCAATATTCTTACCATAAGTAGGATTTTATATTTGGATGGCATGTCCTGACATGATTTCACCATACATACAAATCGTAAGTCTTTTATATTGTCCTCTAAAGACTATAAAATCAGTAATGTACTATAATTACAATAAATAAAATATTACTGGCTATTCAAGTGTGATGAGAATATCACAATTATTTGAAGAGATTTCAGGGCTTCCAAACAGCAGTTGATATCTAGATTATGGTTTGTTTGTTTAATAAGATTTAGCAAAAATCTCCAAATTACGAATAGGCTCTTCACTTTGAGTAATTGTAATTAATTTTTTGAGATTTTAATGCACATTATAACCAGGTTTGACAATTCTAATCAACTAGACCCTAACAAGTGATTAGAATATGATTTCATCGCAGACCTTTCCTTCTTTGACTTTCTACCTTGTTTGGTTCTAACCACTTTCCAAATGCTCCAAGTTATCAAAGTATAACAATTATACAAAGTGATCCATAGAATAACTCATTATCAAAAGATTTTTAATTAAAATAAATAAATTACTTCCTTTAATTAGAAGTAACAAAAGAAGCTAGCGTTTAGGATAAGAACCTAATGATGCATAAATTTATTACAGGAGAGTCCTTGCATTTTATAAAATTAAGAATTCCAGAAAAAATTACCGATTTTTATAAAACATTAGAAAACAAATCATTCCAAAGTATGTGCCAAATTTTCATTATCATTTGATAATTTAATACCTTGAGATGTGGGAATCAATTAGCTTTGGAAGATTTGGATGAAGTGATAGAAATTACTATTTTATTAGTTTTTGTAATATACAGCCACAAAATACTTATATTGGACAAGCCTTTCTCAAAAAGCATTACAATTATTATAGAATAGCAGCATATGAATTTGAAAGAGCTAAAAACCATGATATTATAAATCCTATATTGATTATAATTTTCAAACTGATCTATTATGTGAAATATATCAAACAAAAACAATTCAGGAGGAGGAATAGAGATGATACTATATCTTAAATTATATTATTAAATAATAAAGACAGTAACTAATAAAATTTGTTTTCATCAAAATTTAAATTATATATATAAATTAGTGATTAGAGTGAAGAGGAATTAATAAAAATATAATTTTATAATATACAATTTGTTTATTATGCAACATTTCTATTTTTTTAGTTGTTTGTATTTTTAGTAATTGATTCCTCATAAAAAAATTAATTACATAAGAATAAATAATTTTAATATTGAATTCCAGCCATTATAGATTAGGTTGATTTAATATTTTTATAAGTCTAATTGTAAATTTAAAATCAATAGTTACTATATAAAGGAACTTTTGAATTAGCCTAATCAGAAGGATAATTTTCTAGTATCTTCTCAGTAATGTTATTGTTTTACTCCTAATTGGCTTATATTAGACTAAATTAACACATAGAATATATAAGAGAAATAATCAATAAAACTCTTGAAGATATAAAAAAGATTAAACTTATGATAGTTATTTATATTTCATTCAAAAATTATTTAATAAATGTCACATTCAACCACATTTGGTTCTATAGCCCCAAATAGATGAGTTGAATATTTTGAGGTGTCAACACCAGCAGGGGATTTATAGCCAATTCCCAATCTAGAATATCCTGATTTAAAATCAGATTTTATAAGTAAATCTTAATCACCTTGTTGAGTACCTCCAAATAAAATTTACTCATTAGAAAAATATTATGTGTAAGCTCCTTTTTATTATATATTTGGATATATTTAATATAAAGTCTTCGAAAATAAAAATGAAGGATTTTTTTCAGTTGTTCCAGAATAGCCTTCATTCCAAATATATGGAGTAAATGCTCCAAATTCAACACCCTGATTATTGGATGATTTAAAAAACCAAAGTAAATTTTCCTTTCCCATTATGGCATTCTTAATTACTGGAAATGTTAATCCATCTTCAGAACTTCGATAAATTGACTATTTTGATTTTACTTATCTATTAACATTGTATTAAATAGTATTAATTAATAAATGGCAAAAAGGATTTAATATTTTGTAATAATCAAATTTTAACTTTTTTATTGATACAAATATTTCTTCAAACATTCCATTCTCATGAACTCTATAATAAAACCAAAAAATAATACTTTTGTGACATATTATCATAAAATCGTTCTAAATTTTGCAAATCGTTTTATGTAGCCACTTAATTCATAACCTTTATAGATTTAAAATAATTATAAAACTTAGTTTATAACTCTTAGATTATTTCATTTTTAACACTTTTATCCTAATTTGCAAGTTATTAAAAAATTGATTTAAATTCATCTTATTTAATTATCTAATATTATAAAATCTATGTACATTAAGAAAAGTAGTTGTCTATTATTATAATTCTGATTGCCATTATTCAAATTCAATTAACAACTATTCAATTTTCTCTTTAAACATTTTCATTTGTTCTTTGAAATTGTTTAAAAATTGAGTTAAAGCAAGTTTCTCTTTAGCATCTGTGAATTAAAAGATATTTTCTGGATGATCATATGCCTAAAGATTATTAATTGTTTAAACTTAGACAAGATCAACAATGTTACTAGCATCGATATTCTTTTATTTTTATACAAAATTTAGATAACAACTACCACAAATTAATCTTGCATCATCCCTCCTTAATTGTAACATATTTAGGGTTTAATAGCTATGTGTTGGACAAAATGGTAGATTATACATGTTAAAATTCTATTACTTATTAGTAATTTTAATAATGAATATTCAAAATATTACATTATAGATTTATAATTAATGAATTTCTATCATTATTATATTATCGTTAAAATTAGAAAATAGATAAAATAAACAAGAAAAATAATAATGCATTCAATATTGTGATATGTCAACACTAATTACCTCTTTCAATTTAAGGGTAAACTTTGTTTAAGAGAGTTAATCTTGCCTAGCATAACTTGTATTTATGTCTAAAGTGACTTAGCAACATAAATTTTAGTAAATAATATTGCATTTCTTAATTGTTTGCCAGAAAAACCAACTACATAGATAGTTATTATTAGAAATAAGTATTTATAAATCCTAAATTTTTCTATTTTTAAGATTGGTAATTTTGGTTGTTATCTGTATTTTTTTTCTATTAGAAATGAGATCCACTTATTCAAATCATTCTCAGAAAATTAATCTTCTATCAATTAATTCTTCATTTTAATTTTAGCAAAATTACTTTTATTATTGGGATTCATAGATTTATTAGATTTAAAAACTTTGAATGCATATTTTTATATTGATTTTTAAAATTATCAGCTAGTTATTTAGTATAGTATCCAAACATTTTATAAATTTTTTGATTTTTATTTGCCTGTTAACAAGTCTATCAAGTACTCTGGTTATATTTTTATATGCTTTGTTGCTAAGAGGAATTTGCTTTTTGATTTAGCAACTATCAATTATTTCGTCTTTTGTTTATTTAAGAAACTTTGTAAGGTGTTAAATGATTTTCTCTTAATTTTTATGAAGGCATTTTTTAAACACATTTATATTTATTTAACTATATAGCAGATTCAGAATATCAAAATTTTTTGCTTAATTTACATTTAACTGCAGATCCATCTTAATTTATTTACTAATTTCTTCATTAGTGTTTATGCCATTATTTTCAATTTCAATTACAATACGGTTTTACAATAGGATATTCTAAAAATCAGGTTAGTTAATTATAGAATAATTTTTTATATTTAGAATTTTAGATTTATTATTATTTTTTAAATTCCAATCTGACTATTTAAAAACAAAATTCTATAAATTATTATTAT